>WYDF02274159.1:0-17752 GCA_009867245.2 Adranes taylori | reverse complement strand
TGGGCATGTACAACGTATGCCTGAAGACAGACTTCCAAAACAAATATTAAACTGGCAACCTATAGGAAGAAGGAAACGAGGGAGACCAAGGAGAAGTTGGAGAGAAGGCTTAGACAGAGACATGACGGAAAGAGAACTGGAGCACGACCTGTGAAATGACCGAGAGAGGTGGATATTGGTAATCGGAAAACGACGGAGAACGTTATAAACCGATATTATATATAGGGAAATATTGTATCGACGTCAAGGAGAACAAAATTCACAGTTTAATTTTAGTCGTACTGTCTCTTTTGGTGGATGTTTAGTTATGGTATGGGGCGGCATATGTTTAGGGGCACGCATATAGTTTGTGGTGATTGAAGGCGGCGCTTTAAATGCGGATAGGTACATTAGGGATATTCTGCAAGACCATGTGGTACTTTTCGACCCTCATATCGGGGAACATTTCCTCTTAAGTCAATGCTCGGCCGCACGTGGCCTACTTTGTGATTGCCGTTTTGAACTCTGGGATATAACAGGTAGATGACTTAGGTCAAGAATTCCTGCTGTCAAAAACACAGAAGAAGTGAAAGCTGCTTTAATTGAATAATAGAACAAATTGCCTCAAGAAATGATTGACGGCGTACGGGATCAGAAGTACGGGAAGACGGACGACTACAGTCAAAAGGGCTCGTGGGAGCAACACAAGTTATTGAACAACATAATCCGTGTAAATCTTCTTATTGATTAAATGGTTGAAACAAGTCAAAGTGTATAATTCTTCTATTGCTATTTTTTTATTTTTTTAACAGGCTTCACAATTGCACCAAACTTTGCAAAAGGAATTGCAATTAGTTAGCTTAACTTCGTTTTAAGAGACTCCGTTGAAATTGTTAAAAAAAAAAGTTTCACGGAGAAAAAAAAATTCGAATTTATCTCCGTTCCTTTCAATTTGCCGGTGAGTGTAGTTGACAGAAGAGGCAAGAAATATTCACTAAATTATAGTTTAAATTTATAAGTAACAGTGTAATTGTTTACGTTTATTTAGGATTTATTACAATTAGAACCCTTTATGCTTAAATTCTGATATATCCTGTTATTTCTATTACGAAATACAGCTTTATTATATTTCTACTGTCCTCTGTTATGTTTTGTCAAACTTTACGACATAAATTTTCGCAGGCTAGCTCCATTAAATTATAAGCGAGCTACTCTCTAATTTTTACAACTTTATAAAAGATATTTATGAGAAGAAAAGTTAGAATCTAATCTGATTACGAACTCTTGTTAAACTTTTATTTACTTGTGCAAAAGAAAATACGTACAAGGTTTAGGAATTAAATGTATAGAGTTATTTTAAAAATGTTGATGTTTTACATGTACTATATTTCAAATAATAGTAGAGTTAAGATTAGATTGATCATAGACAAATAATTAAATTTCAAATCTCTAGAATTGCTCAATAAAAGTATTTATTGGAATAATTAAATCGAGAGCTATCGTGACGAGACAACAGCTACTCGACAATTAAAAAAACTTTTTAACCGATTGTACGCAGATGATTGTCCTGGACTCGAGAACTAATTATAAATGCGACGCAGCTTATAGAAAAGGCCCTAGAACACTTGGTACCGATGTATCTGTGATTAGTAGATTACTAGAAAGTATTTGATAACCTCTCTTGGTCCAGACTATGGACGACATTCGCAGAATTTGGAATACCATGTGATCTTACCACTATCGTCAAAAGCCTGTATGAGACTCCGCAAGCGGTCGATAAAATCAAAAACACATTATCCCAAAAAATATGCGATCGTCAATGATGCGTACTTTCACCTCTACTTTATAATATCTATAGCGAAGTACTGATGCGGCGCGGAATGCGTTGTTGAAATCTCCGATTTGCGGATGATACTCTTCTGATATCTAACAGTAAGAGCTTTTAGAGTTTCTTCAAAGACTGGAAGACGTAAGCTATGGGCTCAAAATAAATGCGAAAAAGACAAAAGTCATGTTAGTAGACCGAGATACCGAAAATCAAAGGCAACTTGGAACTGGCCGGAAAATTTGTGTATTAAGGCTCCATGCTCCGTAAGTATGACTTTTGCGAATTGGAAAGAAGACGATGAATTAAAATTGCCCACTCGGCCATGATAAAGCTAACAAAAGTATGGGAAAACTGAGATATCACGAGGAAAACGAAGACAAGCCTAGTAAGCGCCCTAATTTTTCCAATTTTCTCGTACTATTCAGAGACCTGGGTAATCCGCTTCAACGACAAGAAAAGAATAGATGCGTTTGAAATATGGGTCTGAGCAGAATGCTACGAGTTCCCTAGAAGAACAAATGTCTCCACCTTAAATGAGTTCAAATCCATACAAAGATTATCATCGATGACATGTGGTCGAATTCTGAAAATATTCAGGCACACCTCTTGACACGTCCGATATTGTTTGGAAATTAACGGAAACAAGTTTCGCTAAGCAAACGATCTGCAAACCTGAAAATCAACAGTTAAGCAAATAATACAGAGATTAGAAAATTACCATATTCAACATCAACATCCACCGTAGACACCACATGCCGGTCACGACGTAGGACAGAAAAGAACAAGACGCAGATGTAGAAGAAGCTTGAAAATGCGCCGCCTGGACTACAAAAAATTCTTTTCTACGGACAAGAATCCCTTTGGACTATTGACTAATATTAACCAATTTTATGAAATGTTCCATTTATCCAATTTTATGAAATATAATATTCTGGGTGTCTTTCTTATATGGAGCTTGGGACTCTGATGCCAATTGAAAATACTGTAAACGCTCAAAAATAGAAAGTTTTATTAGATCATTATTACTTTTATTATCACCACAGTCTGCAGGCTGTGGTGAAATGCAGACTGTGGCAGACAGTCTGCAGAAATATGACTCCAGTAGCACTACAGCTAATAGCGCTGCATATTGTACTCTCCCTGATTACTAAGTCCCACCAGTCCAATGTATATGTGTCCTGTACCAGTTTCAATGTTTTTTGATGAAAGTGTTTATGTATCATTAAGTTAACTGAGTTAACTTTCGTCGCTCTCCTTCTGGATTATAATGTTTCACATTGACATGATATGTTGAGCTGTCTCGCTATGATCCTGACATAGCCTATAGTCTGTTTTTACAGCGTGCTGTCCAATTTTCATTATATGTGCTCTCGGAAGTGCTTGTACCTGTCAGCAGGCATTAACCACCGGATTACCAGCTATGGGGTGGTAATGGAGTTGTTTGACAAAAATTCTTAAAATCATGTTTCGACCTTGGGAAGAGCAAACTCAAAGAAATAATATCGATATTGAAGGTAAGTTTAATGTAATAAGAAATAAAACTAATAATCAAAGTTAGAATTATATATGTACCGACATTTAGAAGTATCCGACCGCTGATTCTCCCGGACCTGTCCACCCGCCTGGACGTGACTTGCTCTAATCTTCTTCTTCTTCACGCAATCAGTTGTAGAGATGCTATGCTAGTGATGCATGTTTTTTGTCTAATTGTTTTTAAGTATTTTTTTTCATGGTTCGTATGTTATCGCCGTAAATGTAAATAATCATTATAACACTGCTAGAGACCAATTTGTAGCTTTTATTTTCTCATGATAACCTCGTTCTAATCTTTTTCGATCTGATCTTCTTCTTCTTCTTCACGCAGTATGTTTCTACGTATTATGTATGACGCGCTATGTCTTTCTATGCTAATGACTTTATAGTGACATTATAGTATATCAACAAAATATCGGTGTTTAAGTTTTTGTCTAATAGATTTCGTGTACTTTTTCATTGTTCGTATATTTTCGTATGTTGTCACCGTAAATGTAAATAATCATTATAACAGTGCTCAACACAACAGTTTTAAGTTTTTCATTATTTGTATTATTATTTTTTATTCTACAATCCCGAAATTTAAAATTCTTTCAAATATGTTGTTAGTAATGCGGATTTCTGTATTATTGGTTAAATACAGTCCTTTATATTTGACGCTAGATGGAGTAGTGTTTTTTTATAAATACGCTGTTTAGCAGAGGGATTTGAACTAGTAAAGCAAAAGATATGAGTTCAAATCCCTGTGCTAAGCCGCGTATTTATAAAAAAACACAGATTTGGTTATAGCTAATTACATAATATAATTATCTAAACAGAAACACGACTCCATCTAGCGTCGAATATAAAGGACCGTATGTAACCAATAATACAGAAGTCCACATTACTATTCATAACTATTTCCTCCTTAATCCCCACATCAATCCCCACTAGCTCTCCCTCTTACACCCCAGCCTCTTTTCACCAGTAGCCCGTTCCTTCCCACTCTTAGCGTTTACCAACTTCTCTTCCGAGACTTTCGATATAAACGTTCTGTATCAACTTCCACAGACGTACTGTATCGAAAACATCGGCATAGACATAGAAGCACGGCGAGCATTTCCATCTGCCCAGGGCGGTAATGTATAAAATAAAACTCGTATTTAGGGATTTATCAAGTACGAATTTTCTTAAAAAATACGTTCATGGCGAAACACAAAATTTAAGTGAGTATTTCAATAATGTTATCGAAAATTCTTGAAAAAGATCGTTTGTAGATCTCAGAACTCTAGACATGGGAGTGTATGAAGCCATATACTTGGACAGCTATCCAAGTGTAAAGATTTTGAGTTTTTGCAAATTGATAGATTCAGGGAAAGTACTGCGTAAAAACAATATAAAAAATTGATATAAAATGCATCTAAAGTACTACATATAAATTTGAAAATGCGTCAAAAAATGCTCGGATTGCGGTAAGTAAGGCGAAAAAAAGTTGGAAAAAGAGCTGGTCGAGATGTAATTAATTTGTTCTATGAAGCAGATACATACTAACTGAATGTGTGCATGTTTTTTCCAAAAATAGTTTTGTATACGTTGACTCATTTTATAATTATGGGAAATAGCTTAAAATGTTCAGAAAATAATCAGTAACATTCCGAAAAACTATGTACAATTTTTTTTCTTCATAGATCCTTAACTTATTTGTCTTTATTTATTCTTTTTGTCTCTTGTCTTGGTTTTTTATTATAATAGTATATGAGCACCGATTTAGAATTATAAACTTTTTACTTGTACACTGTAGAAGTTTCGTCGAATTTTCATTTATAGTTATAAGCGGGACAGAGCCTATTTTCATAAATGATTAATAATGAAATGTGCTTTCTTAAATGAAAGATTGCTTCGTAACATTACAAAATATGGATTGCGTGGCTTCTGTACAACCTAAATACGTTTGCTCAGAATATATTATAGTTTGAAAAATGATCGATACTGAAGATAAACAGAAAGAAGAACTTGTTTACCAAATCATTTTAATATTATTGATGCGAATTATTTGGGTAAATAAATATTTCTCTTTACTAATGCTGATATCAAATGTGTATAATAAAATTGAAAAGTTATTTCTTATACAAAATTTAGACGGAAATTATGAATAAGGGTTTATGTGTATGTTTTAGAGCGTGAAAATCTACAGCTACAAGTAACAATTTATATTAAGCTTACAATACTCTACCTTCGTAAAATTTACCGCGCTCGGATAATTTTGCTAATTTTCGAACTGTAAATTTTATGACAGAATACTGTTCGCTGAGATCTGCGAAAATTGCAGAGTACCCTAAAAATTTAAAAAGTAAGAGAATTTTGAATCCTAATTTATTAGTTTTGTAATAACTATTGAACTTTTAGCAAAATGGCGTCTAAGAGACCTTTGAAATAAAAGGGGAACTTCAACGAATAATGAATTAAGAAGATAAGATTTTAAATCTTTATAGGGATAGTGGAAATGACTGGGAAGAAGATAATTTGTAACTCGAGGAGTCTACTTTAGATGGCGATGTCGATAGCAATTTAGATGAGGGTGTCAGAACAGCCACGAAGAATTTTATAGAGAATAATGCTGACGTACATAGTTCAACATTGAATAAGAAACGGATGATTATTCAGCGGAAGATGATTTTCCCTTGTATAAAATATGACGGAATGTGGCGAGCATTATTACGCACAACGCAACTAACCTGAAAGAAAAACAGAGCCATATGAGGTCGGCCCGAATTTCCGCTGAGATCTAAATGAAGAGCTACTAGCAATATTATCCATTTTTTGGTAGGCAGTAAAGGAAGAGCTGCAGAGTGGGTAAGTGTTGATGGCATTTCATTTCCAAGTTGCATACTCGACATAATTCCTGATGACAAGTGAACTAAAGCGAATCCTGGTTATCAGCTTTTTTGAAAGGGCAATTAACGGCACTTTTGGTAGTGTTGATTCTCAATTAAGTGAAAACAGGTAACCATCTTAATGTCAAACGAATGTTTAATTCAACAATTTCTGGTTCATTTTATAAAGCATGCTCGTGTTACGAACGATTTAACTTTTCACAGAATTGTCCTAGATTTAATGATGAGAAAATCAGAGAGGATAGAAAGGAAAATAATCATTTTTTCACATACGCGTGATATATAGGAAATGTCCATTGAGACTTGCAGAACGTTGTATAAGCCATCGCCTTACTTAACTATAAACGAGCAAGTTTTGAATTTCTGTGGTATATGTCCACCCAAGATGTTGTGGAAAAGGAACAAAAATAGGAGATCTACCGGTGGCAAATTATTTTGTAAAAGAACTTACAAAGTCTGTTTACGGAAGCAATCATAATATCACGATGGATAATTGGTTCAGCTCAGTTGGCCTTGTTGATGAGCTACTGAAAGAACCACACAAACTAATAATGTTTATGTGGTTCTTACGAACAAATATAAGAGAGATACCCACCGGAGCTATTAGAAACGAAGAGAAGAAATCCTAAAACTTGAATGTTTTGTTCCGATAAAAGGTAAACTTTGATGCCTTGTACGCCAAAAAAAGAATAAATACGTTTGATTGCTATTCACACTGGCTGAAGGAGCGGAAACTTCTGGTAAATTGGAAGAGAATGGTAAGTTGATCAAACTTTTAAATTATAATAAAACAAAAGGAGGGGTTGATACGTTTAATCAACTATCTTCTAACATAATCCAAGGATAAACAAGGCAAAATTCCTGAAGAAATTTTATGATATCAATTGTACTAAAATATATTATTTATTAAATGTAGGAAAATGAATTTAAAATTAGAAGCCAAAGTCATGTCATTGTATTACAAATCGAAAGAATGAACAAAATAAGAGTAATTATTATGATTTATTTACGTGTATAAATTTCAATTGATGATTTAGTTAGAAATAACCACACAGTTTGACGTTTTAGTTAACATAGAAAATATTATTTTCAAATACTCACATCTAGCTGAATTGTTGGGTTTATTAATTAAGAAAACAATTAGACATGATTTAGTTACTTTGCTTTAGTGAAATACAACGTTAAGCTATAAAACAAGGAGGTACTCTGAGGATGATACCATCATACTCCACGGTACATTCACTTAACGTTGTATTAAACATTTTTATATTGTAGATATGAAAATATTAATTAAACAGATATTTGGATAATCCGGACCACAGACTGGATGCTCCCTGATATCTCTCAAATAAAGAATCCGCAACTTTCCAGGCACAAAAGAAAACCTGTGGGATGTACAAGTTATTAAAATTATATTTATATGTATGTGTTCAATTCTGTAAACCATAATAATAAAATAGCCTTCTAATTTATACAACAGAATTGATCACTGATTGGTAAGAGAAAACTAAGTTTATTTGATATTTTAAGATTTCATATCAATTAAATATTCATCAACTTCTAATGGATTAAAAAAATTTAATATTAGTTGAGCAAAACTGCAAAACTAAACAAATTAATAAACATGCATTTTCGTTTACTATCAAAAACATAATATGTGTTAATATACTATGTAGGTACAACAAAACTTATAAGGCCAAGTTGACACATATGTTTCATGTTTACTAAATTTTCCTACACATTATAACGTGCGAATAGAAATAGCACCTATAGTGTGATCAATTTATTGTGACACTAAATCACATTCATATTGTTTTATATTTGTAACTATATATTCTGATTGTTAATCCGTTAATTGAAAATATTCTGATTGTAAACCAGAAATCGATTTTATCCGTTAATTGTTATTTGTTCTTAAATTATTGTTAATCATTTAATAAAGAGATTTACTAGTTAGTTTTCGACCGATGTGTTTCATTCAGCTCACGTTAATTTAATGGTAGCCTCCATAGTAACTTGACTACCATATTGTTACGAACCAAAAGTGTAGTTCACGTCTAACCTTTTGTACATCTTATATAATTCCATATAAATACAGTTACGATTGTTGAAGGGAATAAAACAGCTACTTATTCGTTTCACTTAGGTTGCCAATTCCAATTGTGCCTATTTGTAATAAGAACTCTATAATTAGACCAAATGCTACGTTTAATGAAAACTAAAAAATAGCTTAGCAGTCCAAGCTATGGTGTGGTCAACACTGTCGTTGACTCTGGATGTACTACGAAAAAAGGGTAGCTACTCCCTGTTTTTTGAAATATGTATCTGTCCACGTGTTTAAGCTATTTGGGTGCTCATTTTATTAGTAGTTACTTTGGAAATTAACTAACTCCTCTCATTACCAAATATTAAAATTTTGCGATCAAAGCATCGGCCTAATACCTCCAATTAAAAACATAGTCTCTTGTGTATCGATTTTATAACGAAAATTTACTTGATTTGCAATTTTTGAAGTTTTAATAAATAAATGTATATCTATTATACTTAGAATTTTCTACTCTACAGTAAACAACTCAACAGTACGTAATACACTCTACAGTTAGTGAATCTTTCTGTGCCAGATACAGAAACACATTTAATGTTGATTAATTTTATTATTGATTAATTAAACTTTATTGATTATTGATTAATTAAGTTGATTAATTAAAACATTATTGAGAAAACTGGGGGTCGATCCAAAACAGGAAAAAATCTGCTGTGGTCCGCGGGATAAAAATGTTGGTGGCCATCTACCATAGATTGGATAGAAACGGGCGATATGCAATTATAGCAGAATGTTTCAGCAGCGTTGATAAGAAGCAATATATTCGAGTCTGTGATTATCATAAGCTATTTGGTAATGGAAGATATAGGGACGTCACTAATAGAACTAACAATTCTGAAATCACTGTCCATTGGTTTAATTGGTGGAATAACAGATTTTTCAATATTTGGTGGTCTACAAAAACCCTCGAGAAGTCTACAAAAACATTAATTAGAATCTACCTTCACCAAGATGATCAAAGTGCTATTTATTAAAAAAAATTGAGCAATGCGGTATCAACTGACAAGCACTGACGAAACCCATACTGTGTTGAAGAAAATAAATTCATTTTGTAGAGAAAATTCATAATTCACCGATTCATAATTGTTTCTAACAATTTGCCTAACGGAGACAAAAAGATAATAGATTTATAGTTCTCCACAGATTGTGGACTACGCTTTGTATATTTAGAATAATGTACGCTCTCTTAAGCACAACTGGAAAGGCTTGGGTAGGAAAAGAAATGTTGCAGATATATTTCAACAACACTCCGTTTGCTTTGCAGACTTGTTAAAAGTTGTGTTGATTCCAAAGGGAAAAGGCACGAGCGCATACAGACAAATATGCTTCTTAGATGAACTGGCAAAGCTGCTAGAACGTTTCATATTGCAAACGTTGCAGGAGCACTTAAAGATAGTTGAAGCTCTACATAATTCAGAGTGCGGCTCTCGAGAAGGGCGATCTATAGTTGAGGCAGTAGAAGATGTGATAAAAGTAGGGAGAACAGCTCAGGTTGTCACGATAGACAGAGATCTGTGTGCGCTGCTATTGATGAATGTTAAAAATACATTCAATACCATCAATACATATCACAGAGGACCCTCCGCTATAGCGCAGGTGACGCCAAAGAGCGTAAGAGCGAATATTAGGCTATTTGCTTAAGAAGTCGCTGTTATGGCAACTTCCAGGACTGGACACGAACCGAAACATGATGCATTTAAATTTAAATGTATCAATTAAAATAAGCGAGCGATGGATGGCTTAGAATCAGCTGCAGTTAGCACCTCAGAAAACTGAAGCTATATGGCTATCTGGATAAAGAAGAGTCTCAAACCAAAACATTAGACAACTCGGACATCCTGTGTCGGGCATCAAGTGACTGGGAGCAGTGCTCGATAAATTACTGCAACTAGGAGACCATGTAAACCATACGACTGAGAAAGCAAACACAGTTAGCACTTCAGGCTCATACCCCGCACAGGCGGGGCTGGGACTGCTCAGCTCAAACTTCTATATAGTGTAGTGGAGTCTGTTACTCTGTATCAAGCTGGCAACTGCAAAGAAAGAGCTCAACGCACTAGACTGCTAGGAGTAAGCTGCGCCTACATGACGATATTTTCTGACCCATTCTGTGTCATCGCGGCATTTCTGCCAAAAATATTGTTGGCTCTAGAGGCAGCAAATGCATATCTGCGGAATACAACCTCCAAAAAAGAACGTCCAGTGTCCCTTGGAAAGATGGTAAAGAGAATGGGAGAGTTCTTTGCAGGTCAGGTGGATATATCGGCTGATAACCAATGTCCAAATGTGGTATGAAACCAAATTCGGTAACCTTAGCTATTATCTCACGCAAGTGTTACGGAAGCATGGTAGTTTTGGAGAATTTCTTTTTCGTATTGGCTGAAGAGTATCCAATTGCTGCGAGTACTGCAGCGGTGGATACAAAAATAGTGTGGAACACGCCATCTTTAGCTGCGAGTCTTGGAACGCCGAAAGAAAGGCCGTGAACGTTGTCAACGTACTGACTATTCTCCGGTCGATGTCGGCACTAAGATTACCCAAAACGAAGAAATTTGAGATGCCTTTTCTAGATTGGCGACAGATATTGTTAGTATTGACTGATATTTTAGCACAGTATGTTTGTATATGAGTGGAATATACTTAATGCTCTTACTCGGGGCAATATAGGTGTGTTAGGTTAAAACCACTTGAAAACTCGATTACCGTAATCGTAAATAATTCTGGCAAAAATTTCAACTACTCATGGGACAAAAATCCCACCTGATAAATGATCAGGGTTAAATTCTTAACAACCCCATATAAAAAGCTGAATTTGTCCCAGATTTCTGGAAAATACATCTAAAATACCAAATAACGTACTTTTTGACTTTAATTTTCTTGAGGAAACAAACAATCTAGTTAATGATGTTTATTCTCCATACACCACTTATAAATTTTCCTGAATTAACTTATAAACTTTCCGAAACAATTGTATATCCGATCACCTCAAATGAAATATCCGACACATTAAATTCAGGCAAAACCACCACTACTGGTTCAGACGCATTAACTCGTCGTACTCTCAGTCACATTCCTACTGAGACCATTACGCTCCTAACTGAAATATATAACAAATGCTTTCTGCTGGGCCATTTCCCAATTAATTGTAAAACTGGCCAAATTGTCGTGATTCCTAAACCTCGCAAAGACCCTAGACATGTTTCATGATATCGACCAATGACACTTCTAAACGTCTTATGAAAAACTTTCGAAAGAATTTTCACTTCTCGCCTCCGAAACTGCATAGAAATCAACAAAGGTCTACCAGACAATCAATTCGGTTTTAGAGCACCTCTCTTTACTATGGACCCTCTCTTAAGATTTCAAACTGATGTAACTCGTGTTGTAAACAACGTCCACTGCGCTCTGTCAGTATTCTTGGAAATCTCTCATGCTTTTGACTCTATCTGGCATGCTGAACTGAATGGGAAATCCCATGAGTTTCACATCCTTCAATCTAGCACACTGAAGATGGTCCATTTCTACCTATGAGACCATACAATCAAAATTAAAATTGGAGACGTTCTCTACTGAACTATACACCTTCAAGCTGGCGAACCCCAAATCTGTCCTTGTGCCCTTCTTGTACATTATGTACTGTCATGATTTTCATCGACCAAGCTCTCCTTATACTCATTATGTTTTGTACACTGATGACACAGCTCACTGAGCATGCACCCCTGAAGCGGAAACTGCAAACCATCTGCAGTTGGCTTTAGACAATATTTCAAAACGGGCAGCCAAATTCGAATTTGACATTAGAATCCTATTCTGGAATGAACCCATTTCATTGAAAGACAAAATCTGCTACCTAGGTGTCACGTTCAACACGACGATTAACTGGAATTCTGACTTGAAGAACACTCTTTCCGGGGCACGCAAACGCTTCTAATCTGATTTTCATACTCCGAGGACGCTTTTGATGCTGTGAACCGAAAACTCTGAATCACACCTACGAAACTTACATTATGCCACTGATAGGCTATAGAGCTTTTCTCTATTCCACACTTTCTTACGCGCAAGCACACAGGCTTTCAACCTTTCTGAAACTCTTCTTTCCGATTGGAAAGCCAGTCATCAATGCAGAAAACTGCCACGAATATACTTCCGCCACCCGCCAGCTTGAATCATCCAAACAATGTAGGAACCACTCTGAGGATCTCATAAAGATCACTGAATCAATTCCCATTTCCCTTAGATAATTCCTACACATGTATTATAAAAAAAATAATAACGCACGCTCTCTCCCATAACATCCTTATTTTATATATCAGGTCAATAAACTCCTACTTGCTCTACCAAGCAAGTAACATGAAAGGCTACAGAAATAACTGAAGGAAACAGGCGAGTCTACTTAACCAAACTTACTCATCAGTTGATCATGCTATGGCCAATGTTTTTGCAGATTTGCCTTAGCTGTAAAGCAAGCTATTAGCTCCAAAATATTTGTCCACTAACTACCAGTTCCAGGCTGATAATAATCCTAAAACCTCCTTCAGTCAATCTCTTTATCTATTTAATTCTAACGAGAGTGGAGTTTTAGTAGGTAAAAATCCCACACTGTTGGATGCACCGGGCATTCTTCGCCTTTTTGAAGAAAGATGCCATTTCCCACTTTTTTAATTCCACGCATAACAAAAAAGAGGCGCAAAAGTATTTTATTTTGATTATGCAAACGTCTGTAGAAATCAAAACTGAAGCTCAAAGAGCCTAAAATAGGTATGCATAAAAATCTTATCTTTTTCCACATTTACTAATTTTTGATGTTATGTTGTAAAACAAAAGAATTATCTGAACACGTCTAGTGGTTTACTGCTTAAGTTTTAAGTAATTTGGAAATGTGGTTGATTCAAATTCAGAAAAGCAAATACTTCAAGAAAACTATAACAATCCTTTGGCATTATAAGAACAAACAATTTATTGTCTCATCATCCAAATCTATATCCTTCTTATCAGTTTCTTTGAACTCACATCCTATTACGTCACACTGTCTTCCCCTTGAAACATGTTAAAATGAATGAGTTTGTTATGGCCAGAAAGTAGTAAATTAACTTTTATCAAATAGAGGCTAAAGATATATGTCGTTTCGTAGTTCAGTTCCAATTAAAAATATTTGTTTGTAACTATTAATATTTTAGAGGCCTAAGCGGGGGACATTGGGGACCCCATCTCCATTTTGTGAGTGGCAACACTGTTTATGTTACCAGTATTGCGTTTTGCTTCTAGTTATGTGTCAACTGTAATTTAAGGTTATGTGTCACCAATTTTCTTTGATTAATTCGTATAATTTAAAAAGATACCATAATTTCAGGTAAGTGGGCCCGCAATGTGCCCCACACAGGCAGTTATGTAAATAATATATATTTTAGATAAACTGGATGAGACCATTGTTTTTTGAAAAAGGAGTTGATAGAGAAATAATAAACGTTTGATTGAAGCAGAGCTTCAGAAATTAGCCGATAATTTTAGAAGAGATACCGATGAAACTGATAACGAACCTACAGACAATCAAAGTCATATTTACAGTGATTCTAATGATGAGGATTACTTTGTTCCCAGGGATGAAGTTTCTGAATCTGAGGATGAATTAGAAATAGTAAATGTAGAACCATTTGATATGGATTCAACGGATGAAATTACGGAAACAGAAGAAATTGGAGAAGAGTTTATTGAAATGGGCTACTACTCCAAAACCAGCCACCAGACGCCTGATAAAAAATATAGTCTCTGTTAAAACTGGTCGAACATATTATGTACAAAATGCAATAACGCCTAAAGACTTCTTCAATATACTAGTTACAGAGGACATGAAAGAAATGATCTGGCGTTACACAAATAAAGAAGCTGAAAGAATTGTGTCTTGTTGGAGTGGAAAACATCCGGATCGCCAACGAAAATGGAAAAACTTTGATACTCTGGAACTAGATGGATACTCTGCATTTCTGGGAGTGCTAATAAAAGCAGGAGCTCTTAGATGTCGTCGACAATCAGTACTTGAAATGTGGACAACCGATAAAACCATAAGAAGATCATCTTTTATAGCAGCAATGCCGCGTACCAGGTTTTTGCTAATTTTGAGTTTCATTAGATTTGACGACAAGAAGACAAGACAAGATCGAAAATGTATACATAAACTAGCAGCTAGCAAAGACGTTTGGGAGTTGTTCACAAAAAACTGTAAAAAAAGCTTTTGAACCTTTTGAAAGCGTAACTGTCGATGAACAGTTAGTAGGTTTTCGGGGCAAATGCTCTTTTAGACAATTTATAAAATCAAAGCCAGCTAGATATGGGATAAAAATTTGGGCCTTAGCTGAAGTAAAAACATCATATTTATTCAACCTTCTGGTTTACACTGGAAAATCACCAGTCGGAAAACCAGAAAAGGACCAAGGATCTCGTGTAGTCAAGGACTTGATCCAACCTATTTATGGAATAGGACGAGGTATCACCACGGATAATGTTTTTACATCTGTAGGTCTTGCAACCTTCCTGTTAGAGAAAAAGTTGACATTACTCGGGACCGTGAGAAAAAGTAAATCGGAAAAATCCAGAATAATTTTCTTTGTTGGCGTTCTGTCAAGATGTGGCTATGGTTTCTTTTCTTAGATGTAGCTAAGAAAAGAAAATTCATCCACGTTTGGTCTACTTGTCTACACAACATTCAGATAATAGCATTTCCGAAGAAGATAATAAAAAAACATAAGTTATGATTTTAGATTATAACAACACCAAAGGAGGCATAGACAACGCTGATAAAATTATTTGTGAATTTACATGTGCTAGAAGTACATCTAGATAGTACATCCTTTTTATGAACATCCTAGACATAGATCAATTTACAAGAGCACATATGAATCGTCGCTTGGAAACACTAGTTCATTCTACTGTCATTGATACACTGAGAGATTGGTGGCGTCTATAAAGACACATACTCTTGCACTTGCAGAGGTTTCTGATGAACAGAGAAAGCGTGCTAGATGTTATCACTGCCCTAGGATGGAAGACAAGAAATCAAGGATAAAGAGTAATAAATGCAAAAACTTTGTATGTGTCACAGAAAAGCTGAAAAGCGGGTTGTATGTAATCCTGAATATTCATTATCTGATTGATTCCTGCATAACTGCACAAAGACCAATTTTTTTGGTTAATTTTTTGCTTTTGTTATTATTTTTTAATGAATTTCATAGTTTCACACAAAACATCTAATTCTATAGCTTATATCGTACATTATTATGAATTAAAAGTATGGGGTCCAGAAGGTACCCCACATTTACGTAACAAAAATATTCTCAGACCTCTAAAGGTTAAATTTTATTTGTTTTTCAAATTATTCTTTGTTACTCAAAACTTTTAAACTTTTATATTTACTTTTTATATTAGTTTTATTCAAAGTGTAGATAAACATTTTAAGATCCAAAAGATAAAAGCTGTTTAAGTAATTCTATTTTTCAAAATTAATATATATTTGTGTCCAATATAAAATCATAAAACTTTTGTTGAAATGAAATAACACATGTCACTAACAGCAAACATTTCCTTGAAACTTTTCGCCCAGAAAACTTTTACGAGTTTTGATCTCGCATAGTGTTCAACACGAAAACAAGTTACACCGTTCTTGTCTATCTATATGCGCGACTGGAAAATTCACACAACAATCAGATAAACGCGTCAAAATACACCCACGCGCAAAAAAATTGAGATACTGATTGCAGAACGCGAAATATTTATTTGGATACGTTAACAGAACTGATGTCTGTTAGCAACTGTCGTTTCGAGAGAAAGGTTCTTTCGACGCTAGCGTCTCAACTATGATTCGATGCATAACAAATGGGTTGCCTGGTGAACAAGCGTCGCTTTTCGTTTGCGACTATCAGCAGGATTCAACTACAGCGCGTCTAGAATTGCGCATCATGTGGAAATTCATGTCGCAAACAGCAAGGATGATGCTTTCATATGTTTAAGAGTATCAGGTTGTTAAGTTAGAAAATCTATTGGAGTTTATACTTGCGATGATATACTTGTGAATTTAACGAAGCGACATATAATTTATTTCTTATTTTATGTATGCATTAGGTGTAGAATAGCGTTTTTCAACTGCGGACCAATGTTGGTACGCGATAAAATAAATTTGTCCTTAAAGGATTTACAAATATAATTCCAATTTTTTTACAATATTTATATTTTCTTTCCAAAATTAATTTTGATTTTCTTTAAAAAAAAAATTGTTAATTTGTAGGAATCTGATATTGATAGGACTTCGCTATCCTGTGTTAGATTACGGGATGGTGATGTTCCTGAAATATTTTCTGGTAATCTTGCACTTGGAAAAGGTAGTAAAAGACAGGCGACTACCAAAACGGATTGCTTTGGAAGAACTAATCAGATTGCCATCACTGAGAAAGTTGAAGCGTAAATTTAAAAAGTCGAGGGTGCATGTAAACAAAATAACCGGGATGTACTTACATACGTTTAATTTATGTCTTGTCATATCATCGTAAAATAATCTACATTTTCTAAATGGTTATAATTATTTTTAGATGAACCTGAAGAAATACAAACACGGTTAGATCGTTCAGAACAGGAAGTTGTTGTGCTCGAATAAAAAGAGAAATTATTACAACAGCAAAAAGGCGACTTACTAAACAAGTTACAAATTTAAATGACGTCATTAATGAACTGAAGGAAGAAGCATTGATAAGTGAAGAGTCGTGTTTTATGTTGGAAGGGATTTCAAAAACGTCTTTATGCTTGGTAAAGCGTCAATGTGACAAGGTGAATATCAAATTAAATAAGTCATACGATGAAAGATTAAAAGTGTTTGCAATCACGTTACAATTTTTATCAAGCAAAGCCTACGACTTTACGCGCTAAACTTTTGATAATTGTTTACCTCACCCAAAATCATTGAGTCGTTGATATCAAACAGTTCAGGCCAAACCTGGAATTTGCACTGAAGTGCTGCAAGTACTTGAGGAAAAATGTAAAGTTGAAAGTATCTTCGGGCATTGGTGATGGATGCAATGAGCATCAAGCAAGTGGTGGAATGGGATGGTTATTGTTTTCAAGGCTACGTAAATTTTAGTGTTGACGATGATAACGATTCTGGTAGTGTAGCAATTCAAGTATTGGTTTTTCATTTAGTATGTATGAATTAATAGGTAGTTACAATATCCTACTTATTATTTTGTTTTGTTATTTAGTTTACTAACCCACAAATAATATAAATTTATGTTTAAAACATAGGCCTTCCCAGTGGCGTACCTAGGGAGGGGCGATGGGTGCGGTCCGCACCAGGCGGCATATATTTTGGGGCGGCATGTTTCATATTTAATTATAGTTGTAAAAAACAAGTTCTTCATAAAGTATTTTATAACATTATTAAATTGTAACGAAATG
>WYDF02274148.1:0-17753 GCA_009867245.2 Adranes taylori | reverse complement strand
ATTTTGGTAAGCTGTTAGCTTGCAGATAAGATATATGCTATAGCATTCGCTTTACAGCCAAGGGAACCTGCAGCACCATGGCCATAGCATGGTCAACTGACGAAGAAGTTTGGTTTAGGAAGTTTGAACGAGGAAGTTTGGGATGAGCTGATTTTCTGGTGGTCTTGTCTTTATGTGCTTGCTTGGCTGCGCAAGTCGGTGTTAGTTGACCTGAGATAGAAATTAAGGTTGTTGTGGAAGAGTGATTTTTTTTTAAATTTGTTTTTTTGTTTTTTATAATAGAGGCGTAGGGATCATCTTAAGGACAGTGGGATTAATTCAAGGATATCTAGGAGATAGGCTATTGGGTTATTTTCTGCATCACGTAGAGTCTTATATTTAGACTGTAGGGATTTTAGACGATCTGTGATCAAGTGCTCATATAGTAGGGCACTCGGAAATTGGTAGTGTAACCTGTGAATTTTACGAAGTATTCTTCGTTCACAGGTAGTAAGTTGGTGTGCTTGCGCGTTAGAAAGAGTAGAATATAGATCTGCTCTATAGTCTATCAGTGACCTTTTCCTTGTCATTTTTAAAACATTAGTCAGTGGTATATATAGGGGAGAGGACTAGCCAAGTTAAAACCGCCATTTTATTCAAAATATTGATTATAGTTAAAAATTAAATAGAAACATTTGAGAGCAATATTTGTGTTATCAGTTTTTTGAGACCCGTCCAAAATGTTGCGTTTGGGGAAGTGGCATTTGCGGTCAACAACAAGCGTATCACTTTATAGAAATCATGAAATGTAAAATATTTGCTTCGATAAGAATTTTCTCGTAACTTCTGTTGCTTTTATATGTTAATACTGGGTTATTATGCTAACCAATAAAAAAAAGTGTAATTTTAATTATAATCAAAAATATCGTGCATTTATACAATTTCCTTGACGTCCAATCAAGACAAGATTTATTAAATTTTCAAGAATAGAGACGTATGATTAATTTTTAACAGGGAACATTACTATTGTCTGTGTTTATTTTAAAATACATACTATTGTAAAATATCTAGTTCAATAATATAATGTAATATACGCGTACGAAAAGAAATAGGACAAACAAACAATATAAAAATATATCCCGCGCAATAACCCAAATGATCCAGTCGGTCAAGATAGCTTTTCAAAATTAAAAAAAAAACTATCATTATCACGTGGGCGTTTCCATGCCTCTATGTACATCAATTACTCATCAACATTAAAGAATCTAATCATGTTCTACACTAGAAACTAGAATTCATGTGAATGAACATATAACAAACGGAAAGTCAGTTGATTTCGCGCAGTGAATTTTAAATATAGGAAATATTTTTAAATTCTATTAACATCTGAATCAATTAGTGATACATCGTCTTCAGGGTTATATCTCGCGTGGGAGGCATTTCAGTTTGCCAACGTTTCGCCAAAGTCGCATCTGGCATTGTCTAGGCTTAAAAAACGTTTGAATCTTTATTGTGTGATGCGTTTAGCATAAAACCTTGTAACTCTTCTCTCTATGTTAGTGTTTGTCGTGCCTGGTACGGTCATTAATGTCGTGTCTATACAGATCTTTAACGGTGGTCGTGTACTGGATGATTGAGTTGATACTGATGATGGTCGTACCATAATGCATTTTTGTCTGGTTTGTTGTTGGTATAATTTATTAACTTATTTGTTGGTCTAATTTATTAGTAGTAGATGATTCACTACTTCGTGCATTAATTTTAACAGGGGATAAAGCAAGTGTTATTACAAAGAATTTTTAGAAAAGATGTTTTTAGAAAAGCTAGTGGAATTTAAGCAGTTACACTGACCTATATTCAAAACATTTTCCAATCCATATACAGTACTTTGCGGATGAGGTTTGCAAAAATATTTCTTAAGCCTGTAAAAATGTTTACAATAGGCATAAATTTATCAGAAATTGTTTTATTGCTAGTTATTAGTCATTCGTCCGCAAACAGTATGTTTTCCTTTTTACATTTTTCTTAGAATGTATTAGATGTTTGAAACCAATGTTGCAATTTAATGATTACTAATGCATTTTGTGCAACTAGATGGTCAAATGATATTAAATGTATCCACACAAATTGGATACAGGAAGCACAGAATAGGAGAATGTGGAAGCGATCAAGGGAGGCTTATGTCCAGCAGTGGACGAATATGGGCTGATTGATGAATGCATTTTGTATTACTTTGTAAGCTTTCTAATTGGTACATGTATTATGAAACCAGAAAATTAATTAAATAAATTTTAATTTTGTACACCACAATTAATTAAATAAATTTTGTTTATTACTTAAATAAATAAATTAATTTAATTTTGTTCGCAAACTTCGAAATAAATTATAAAAGATGTTCAAAAAGTCCTGCGTCTAGTCGAATGCAAATACGTGCTCTTCCTAGCTAATTTTCCGAAACATCTCTAAACATATCTTTATTATTATTACGGATTATATCGAACGATTCTCTAATTCTATTGCATAATTGTTCTTTGTTGTTTATTGTGTTATTAACGCCAAACACTCCGATAAATATAAATTAATTGGATTAAGATGGACTGAATGTGGTAGCCAATGCACTGGACCTCCCCGACCTATCCATCTATCTGTCGATAAATTGAAATAGGTAATTCAACAAGATAATTATCTAAGTCATTATGCAAGAAATGTAAATAAGTTACACCTTCTAACCGATTTGGTAAAAAAAAACTGGGCCCATTAAACGATTAGCTACAATTCCTGCCGAAACTACTGCTGATAATAAATCTGCCGAGGTCAAAGAGGATTTTCTAAGGCCCAATAATGAGTATTGAAGTTGTTACAGAAACCATTCCGATTAAAACAAAATTCATCTGTACAAACAATATTTTGAGCAAAATTCGAATTAATTTGACTTTGATCATGTAACCGATTCTGTTTGGATAATTCCTAGGTTGTAAACACTGAGCTCGTTGGAAATGTTAAGTATTTAATATCTCTTTATGCTGTTGATTGAGAGCCACATTTTATAGCAGATAACTGGCGAGTACTTACTGTAGGTCCTACAAAATGTAACATTTGTTCCTCAGTGTCCAGAATATTTTGAAACATTTGTCTTTCTTCCCCTAATCCACGAAACTCATTTAAAGTTCCATCTCTTCCTCTTTACAACATTTACAAAAACACGGGTGTTTGATTCCTATGATTAGGAAATCGTTCTCTATACAATCGAGCTGCTGCAGCCGCATTTTGTTGATATTCTTCATATGTTCCATAGACAGTGCCTGTTAATTCAATATTAGTGAAATCACCCACGATACAAAGATTTATTGAAGCGAAAGAAACTTTTCTCAAATTCACAATATCTATCCAAAATAATTAAATGAAAATACTTCATATGGAAAACCCTTTTACTATAAATCAAACTTGCAATTCAGCTAGTTAATAGCGACTAAAGCAGTTTTAAAACTATATCAACTTAAATAAAGTACACTCCCCACCACTTGAAAGAGATACTGCACATATATTAAACATTCTACTGTGACAGACGCCCACTCGCGATGCTGCTAACGGAGAATCCTATCGACTGTCACAGATGGCGCAAATAAATATCTCAATTATTACAAAATATAACAGCCTTCAGAAATATGTATACTCGGGCGCGAGATCAGTTTAACGTGAGATGGCACGTTGGAACCGTTCTTATTGTTACACCGGTCCTCAGTGGCTTACTGAGGGCACGAGTTGCTATAGGTACGTGAGCGATCCAGTGGTTCGTGCTCTTGTGGATAGCAAATCTGTTACATTTTCGACAAGTGTCGCTGGATATCACTCTGTTCATTGTCTCGGCTTGTCTGCGTTGGCTGGTCGCTCTGCTGGCTGCTGCTGTTGGTGGTCTTGTCTTTTAAGTTATCAAAATTGCGGGTCTGTGTGTAGCCAACCACACGTCATTTATTTCCTGATACGATCCCATAAGATAAACAAGAAAATTAGAATCGTGACTCTCCGGAAGAGTTTGATGTCAGACAACGATACGAGCATTAAGTAAAGTAATTCCATTACAGACGGCATCTAGTGAACAATTAGAAGAAGTAAAAGAACCAGAAGCTGAAACCATGTTAGTAAAGAAATTAAGTTGTCAGAAGTCAACAGATATAGGTAAACAAGAGCCGCTCGAACAAGGAGGAGATTTGAGATAATGTTGGTCAAACGAGGACATTTTACACCAACGTATAAGTAGACCAAGCAGACATCATTTTCATCAGCACGTTGTGGAGATTAGTAAGAAGCAACACTCAGTGCAGATGCAATCGAGGATCAGCCATTAAACTACGACCAACGACTAGATAACAGAATTATAGCCAATCTATAACCGAAAGGGTTTTCAGGCCCGGCAATATGTTTATCCAAGGATATATAAGAGAAAATTCTTGAAAAAATTTTCTGATATCAAGTTTATCAAAATATTTGTTTTATTATTTTTAAATGTAGGGCAATTAATTTAGAATTTGATGTCAAAGTCATTGCATTGTATTATAAATCAATAAATAAGCCAAAACAAAAAATAATATGATGACTAAGCATCGTGTGTAAATTGCAATATTGATGATATCGCAAGTTCATCAGACTGATAGATGTTTAATCAAATATTACATAGTATGTCATGCTCGCATCTAGTTGTATTTTTATTTTCATTTATTCACAAAACATGTAGGTATGTACCTTCACATTTCATTGAACTATTTTTTTTATTATGATTGATTTTCTTTTAAAAGATTTTAATTAAACATTTCAAATTTCTTGTTACTATGTTTAAGCTTTTATTACACTTGTTATATAGATTTCTTTTATTTATTTTTTATATATGTTACTAGATTTGTTGGAAATAATGGAGTTAAATTTAGCGTTATTATTAAGTACTAAGCGTCTTATTTTTACCTTATTTTAATCTCCATGAGTTACTAATGTATATCTTAATAGATTACGCAGAGTTCTGAATCGATTTAATTAATTTTTATTAAATTAAATATTGAAAAAGTTAAAATTAATAATTAATTATTCAAGTTCAATTTCTTTTTTAATTCAATTCAATCATTTATTCTAACATTCTTCAAAGCTGCCACAATTGCAGTAGACTTTTAAATTTATTCTTCCAATTGTTCAGTGGGCTAACAGTAGTTAGAATTATTGTAGGTGCTAATAAAAAGCAAATTAATAAAAACAAAACTAATTTGCTTATTACAACAGCAGTAGAGGTCTCAGTATACATGAAATTTAAATTTCGGGCAATAGTTGGTGATGAAGTTGGGTTTTTGATATTTTATATTTGTTAGAGAATCTGTTGTTGACTGCATTGCGAATCTCTAATTCAAAATTACGATTCGTAATTTAATTTAGAACCGTATTCTTTTGAACTCTGGATAAGTTTTGTGGTCTAAGGTATGCCAGGGGTATGGACGATAATGTGTGGGATTATAGATAAATTCCATAGTCTATGTCAAATACCAACCTGTGTGGGCTATAGATTAAATACTTTCGAGTAATTTGGACTCGGTTCATTGGTCCGAAATTGAATGGTCAATTTGGATATTTTATATGAAAAGGTTCAAATTTCCAACCTACCACAAGAAATATCTATCAATCCATCGTAATAAATTATTTATTTCATAAAACTGAGGAAACTCTGTTTCCTCTTTAATTTTTCTGAGGTGGTCTTTACTCGTACGCATTGTGGTGTGGAGAGTATTAGCTTCAATTAATTTTCTTGTTAACGCGCATACCAATTTTGCCTACCAATCATTAGTATCTACCAATGTGGACAATATACTCCATAAATCCTCGATTGGTCTGTTTTTGAGCTATTTGGAGGTCTGCACTCATGTGCCTCAAAAATTTTGTTTTTACTCATTACAAGTACACACTTCTGTTCTAAATCGAACCAAAGCTTATATACCTTTCTCAACAATGGAATGTTGTTCCTCCTTGGAGATTATTGAATGCGTTCTTTTGTCCATTTTTGTACCATAAACTTATTATCTTTCTATTTTTAATTCATTTATTTTTTTTACTTGCCTGACTTCCTTCACTTGAGTCTGGTAATGCTTTTATATACACGGCATGCGACGCTTAGCGTCGCGCCTAGACCGACGCCGCCGTCTACATGCGACGTGTTATTGTCCTCAATTGGCCGAGTTAAATTTACACATCCGATGTGAATACATATGCGTATTTAGATGTGTGATGTGTGTACTTTGCTATTTCACATACTCTTCCTGTCTGCGAATCTGCCTAATACATTTCGTAGGTTACCAAATGATATTAGATTCAAAATCTCTTCTTATATAATTTTACCTGTACCTGTAAATCTGTATATATATAATTTTACTAAAATTGAACCACTATTCCAAAATATCAAGCTGCCTTGCTAAAGGCTTTGATATCTTATTCTGGTTTTATAACTTTGGTATTATAGCTTCTTATTTACTCCCTTTTAGAATATAACGAAGCGAAGGTATTACAGAATTTAAAGCAGGATGGAGTTTATGCTTTTGAACTCCGGATTGGGTTAAAAATTCGCTGATCTTAATTATTATATTAAGTACTCAAACACATAAATAGATATACGCAATAACAGAATGAAAATAGTTTGGTTTATTGTTCTTAATATTTATAACTTCAGATGTGTGGCTCGACTGGCGATTTTAATTTATTGACAATGTGTAGCTTCTATACATAATTCTAAAATTGTTAGGATGTTTCATTAACACAATTAGCAAAGTAAAATAGTGAACTAAAGATAATTTGATTTCTGATATTAATTTGGCCATTCTACCTTCTGATTGGACTTTGGCTTTTCGTCTGCTTCTCCAGGACGTCGGTAGAATTAATTAAATGATTGAGCGAAGATGTTGCAGGTTGTTTCAGAATGTTATTATGTCGAAGGTACGAAAATGATGCACGATTTACTGTGAAGTTATGATGTAATATGTGACGGAAGAAAATGAATTTACTGTGTATGAAGGATTTATTCGCTGTTGCCGAAGTAACTTTCGTGCTTCTGGAGTTCTATCTCTGGCATCCTCGTTGTCTCGGTGTACTGAGCGATTAGTCTCCCTCTTCCTCTGACGTTGACTTCCTCTGCTTCCTCATTGACGAAGTAGTTTGTCAAGGATTTATGAATTATTGATGAGTGAAATGAGTGACCAGAGAACGAAAGATTCAGCAGGAAATCAAATAATGTAATTTGTGTATACCTGACTTGATGTTATAAAATTTTATTATTGACTGAAGTGAATTTAATTTAAATTTAAACAAAATAAGCGATTTACTTTGAACAAATGAGATTCAGGACTGCGAATTCAGGTCGCTGTACAAGAATAGGTTTGATCCCTTAACGGTTATTATTCTTATTGAATCGTGCGAGGTTCTCACTCGAAGACGATCAGAACAAGACTCCAACTGCGTCTAATTAACACTGGCTTGGGTGGGTCTTTTTATATGAAATTAGCTGAGAAGAAGCAACTGTAGGCGGCCGGCTCACCGGTGGCAACTTTTGTAGATCAACGGTACGCTGGGCGTGGCTTGAAGGAAATTTCTGCTAAAATCTTTAGGAATTGTGGAGCTACTACCAATGACAAAACATTTTTTATCCCTTGAAATCTCTAAGAAACAAAGTTGCATTATTTTGTTGACGAAAATCTATGAAAAAGCAAGTGGTGGGCTGTATCAAAGCATAATATGGAACCCTTTCTGCTAAAATTCGTAAAAGTAGCATCCAATGAGAGAAGACTTCATATGCCGAAAAGACAAATGGGTGAGAAGCTTAACGGATTGTTGAAAATATGGTGGGTGAAATATTCGTTAAGTCATAAAACTCTTTTAGTAAAATTCAAATAATAGCCTTCGCAAAAAAATCAGTTGCGGAAATATATCTTTGTGACATGCCGCATAGCAGCTGTCAGCAAAAGATCATATATGGCGGTATGCTTTGACATTAAGTGCACGTAAATCGGCACCTTTGACTATGATTTTTATGCACGCGGCATTTATTTGATGTTCTCGCGCCATGTGAATTTTTATTTTAAGAACATAAAATGTTTAATTCCCAATTTATATTTTTATTATTGTTAATTAATCGTTATTACATATTATTTGTTGATTTGTATATTATATTCGAAGAATTGAAATAAATCTGATTAATCAATTTATATTACGTTAGAGTATTACTTATTATATTCCTAAATTAATTGAATTAATGGGATATGATAAGCCCATATCAAAGTTAAATGAAAACCAAATAGTTGTGCTCAGAATGAATCCAAGGGCGTCATGTTTTGGATCAATTCATATCAAATCAACCAATTTAATTTGAAACGTATTATTTTATGTAATATATAGTATAACTTCTGATTTGCAGTAGAAGAAAGATGGGATGGTCGTCAAACCTTACCACCACGCTGAGTTGTAAAGTATTACACGGGGTGCTCAAACCTTACACGATTTTTTTTCATATTTAGCGCCACTTAATGTTATCTGGCAACCCTGTTTTATTATGGTTTGGTTTTTCATTTCACATCTTAAGTTTACGTTTTTTTTTGTCGTCTGGTTGTAATTTAACATATGAGTTTTTGCGCGCTTTAGATGAGCGTACGGGGGAATACAAGGAAATAACATCATTATTTTCAATTTTCTTCATCTTGTTTGAAAGCGCCAAGTTATTATTAGGATTATTTATTTCTGTTTTGTAATTTCTGTTTTCATTGACAAGTGTCGTATACACTTTGTTTCTTCAGTTTCCTTGAAAATCGTGATGTTTAAAACTTCTCCGTAGACTCTTCATTAATTTCCGTTTAACTAAAACTGCTCAATTACCGAAGCTTCGCGCAGGTTTTAGCTTCAATTGAGACATTTTTTTTGTACCAATTCCTGGCCATTTTACCATGATATGCTCTGAGAGTAATTTGAGCCAAACATAACTTAATCATTATCTGATCGTAGAAAACATACTAAACGTGTTTCAGGACGTAACAGTAAGGGTACGGGAACAAACAAGTCTACTAGTATGCCAGGGGTCGGCATTCAATTTGAAAATAAAAATAAAATTTTCTTTCCGCTGAGCCTATCTAGTAGGCGGTGATATTTTTGTAACAAATTTTGTTTAACATTTCAATCTAGTTATTTACAAGTGACAGTTGTCAAATATACGTGATTGTTTGTAAGTTACATAAGTTTAAAATAATCTTTTCGCCAATAAGTAATGGAAATGAACAAGGAGCATTATCGTGCTGTGCTTTTTTACAATTTCAATCGTGGCTTAAACCGTACAGAGATGCCTCTCATTAACGCAAGCGTGGGATTTTTATATGGAATTAGCTATTTTTGGTGTTCGGCTTCGCCGGCGGCACTTCTCGTGGTTGCCGGCGGCGCTTCGGCGTAGCCTGGAAGAAATTTCCGCCAAAATCTTTAGGAAGTGAAAAGTCTTTACCGTTAGGAATCTTAAAGAACAATATCGCATTGTATTCCCCGGCGAGATTCTATGATTTCATAAGATGTCCCCAATCAGATTGAATGTGATCGTCTACCCCGTTTCAATGCAGCACCAACCAATCCAGGAATAATGGTGGCAATTTTTACATGGACAGCAACGCGATTTATTATCAGAATTTAAAATCTAGAAGAGCAGGAATATTAACAGCTTTATCAGCTTTATTCTTTCTCGCCAAAATAAGAAAATTTGGTTAGCTGAGGCAATGAAGAGTTGTTGATTCGAAATACGGTAGCGTTGAACTCCCGGCCAGACGAAGCCAAAAACTCGGAAAACAGACGGCCTAAATGCACACACGTGCAACTAAACTATCAATCACAAAGAAACGGACCACCGATCTTGCAAAAACCTGTCTGGGGTTGTACATCGTATAACTTTTCTTCGTTTAAATTATTTTTAATAATTATCAATTCTAGATTAATTATTTGTTTGATGGATATGATTGGTTTAATGGATATGATTAACATTTTTACACTTGAACCATTGACATTTCTTGTTTTTTGTACAAAATTAGTTTTCGCGATTCTAATTAAATTCGTGCAAACAACTTTAATTTCACGCATGCTTAATACACTAGTATCAAATCAAATAAATCATTGTTTATATTTATTTACAATTTTTCTTTTGCACAGAACTAAACTGACAGTGAGATGATTCTTTTTGTGAGGAGTCCAGTTCGTCTTAAGCAATTTCGATATTTTTGCGAATTGTCTACACACTACACAAACGGACGAAATATTTTTGATGATATTAATTTAAATGTAGATCTTTGCATAGGCTTAACGTTTTTCTTTTGTTAGTTTGTCGCAAAAAATATTGGGATATTGAAAATTTTCTTAAGAAACTAAAAATCATAAAGTTTTATTAATCTATACGACTACTATGCGATTCATCAGAAAATAGTTAAATATTACACTTCTGTACTGTGTCTAACAAAGTGTTTATAATTTTGTAAAGAACTCATAGCGACTAATTTTTGTGATGCCTAAAGCAATCTAACATGTTCATTTTTAATGATTTTTTTTAGAAACTATTCAACATAAGCACACTACGATCAGCCGGTAAAAACATTCTGTTGTTATATATGTCAGCTAGAAATTAAAAGAAGGTCATAGCTAACCAAATACCGGCTCGCAAAAAATAGACGGGATGAATATATCAAAGGGTAGATGACCAGTACACTAGCCATATATTTTTATGTTCCGTGCGCACTGCGTAATATTAAAATCCAGTATACTTTGTTTTGCGAAAAAAAGGTTTTCAAGTACACAGAATAGAAAACATCCACAATTACTTTGCCCATCTACATGCATTTTCCCAATATTCATTCATTTCATTACTTGTTATTGGTTTTTAATTATAGTATAGTTAAAGTTACTAAATCAGTTTTATTTCATCATCATTAAAACCACCAACAATCGAATCGTTTTTGGTCCTTCGAACCGGATCAAAATAACTAGAGTGGTCGAACCAGTTAAACTTTCGTAAATTATTCGCTTGCACTAACAATTGTTTATTGAACATTGTTATTTTTACTCGTTGAACTAATGATGTCACAAAATTTTCAAAACATTTTTTGGATTGGATTTGTTTTTAGACAGGATTCGGACTTGTGGCACGAATATTTTGCCTAACTTAATAATAAATAGAAAACAGTACCTTGTGTCTGCTGGTGGTATACATCAGTAGCAAACACGATACTCACATTTCCACAAAGCACACATGCGTAAACAGTTTTACGGCATCGACCACTGGAATACCGCACCGATCTGCATATTGCGTCGGATGCAAAGCAATGATGATTTCGATTCTAATAAATACCATTCCGTTTTCTAACAGAACGAGATGCATAAATGATCGAACGATTGCGAGGATAGTAATTATTGTACTGCGTTTGCTGAGTTGAGCGTTGATGAATGTAAATCGTTTAGATTTATACGGGGACAACTTAAACAAATCGTGTTTTAAACATGCAATTAATTTACAGGTTTCTTCTAAATATTTTTTAAATTTTACAATTTCTTTCATAAATTTGAAAATTTGGTGAATTGGAAAATGAATAGTGAACATTTGGAAATGATACAGCCTTTAATTACGTATACGTTTTATTGTAAACAACATTTAAAAAATATATTTCCTTCTTTTATAGCAGTAAATGTGTTTTTGTCACTTTAAGGTATAGATTTGTTGAGTTTTAGACGGAACCCAGAACAGTACGCGATATCTTTATGGAATGAACCGGTTTGTCGCGTTCCAAGTATGGAACCAGAATTCCCATCACTAACTCGATGAACTCATGTGGAGATCTTTATTTTGCGTATCAACCCGCATACACTAGACTGACGTTTTTCATCTACCCCTATAGATGTACATCATACGTCATTGTTTCTTTCCTAAGTGACTATAAAGTTTTCCCGAGCGGAGACTCGAACCGCAGACCTCTTGATTGGCAGCCATGTATTTTATTAATACGCCCATTAATCGGTAGTGTAATAATTTTGACAGGAAATTATTGACGAGTGGACACGAACCTTTAACAAAGTCTTTTTGAGTGATGTTTCAGTAGGGCAGTTTTTTGGGATGTATAGCATAGCGGTTTCTTTCATTAAAGTTCGTTAACCTCAATTTGCATATGAGGGCATATGATTTCCATCGTGCATTATATGTTCATTTTTTAGTAGATTTTAATAGAATATTATATATCTATAAATTCAATCGTGTACATTTCTGGTACTGGAATTTGTTATTGTCTTTTATAGAAATTTGTAAACACACACGGAGAAAATAAGCCTCGTGTTATTTATTCTAATAGTTTGATAATTTGTCATAAAATGTTTGTAGTTTTTATCATCTCTATTAAACATAACCACAATCCCGCTTAGAACAGACTCAATTCTAGGAACATTCATATATACATTGAGCTCACTGTACAATGTACAGTTCAATCTAACTCTTCAGTATTGTAAGCACCTGAAAATTTTTATTTATGCCCAGCAGATCTTTAAGACTGCAGTATTTCTGCATGATCTTGCACTAATTGCGAGATCATCAACAAATACGACAGCATCATCTCCAGGAGACAAGCGTTTGCAGAGTAACTTGTCATAGTGGATTTTCCACATTAGGGCATCGACTACTGAGCCTTGGGGAACACCAACCGACAACTAGTTTTCTACGTGTTTCTTCTTCTCATAGTTGTTTTGTTAAAGAATTTATCTTTTTAAAACTGTCTCGAGGTTATGCTTTTGACCATTATATTGCTTTTCTCATTCTTATTGTTCTAACATAAAATGCTTTGCATAAGCTCTTAGAGGTGAGCAAGAAAGTGGCAGATCTCTATTATTATAATAAGGTACTAAATTCATATATGGGTAAACACAAAAATTTATATACGCAATAAGAAGGTAATAGGTTTATTGTTCTTAATATTTTTAACTTCATATATATATATATATATATATATATATATATATATATGTCTCAATTCGCAGATTTAATTGACTGACAATGTGTAGTTTCTATTTTTAATTAAAGATAGTTAGGATGATTCCATTATCATCTTCCATTGTAATAAAAAATAGCATAATAAAAAGTAGCCAATTAGTGATAATTTGATTTCGGTTATAATTTGTTTTTTCTGATTGGAACTTGACCTCTCTTCTACTTCTTCCAAACGTGCGAATTTGCTGACTCGAAAAAGACTACCACAAGACCCAAAATGCGTCCCTTGAACGTTGGGTTGGGTAGGTCCTTTTATATACAATTAGCTGACACGAATGCCACTGTCTTGGCGGCTGGACAGTGGCACTTTGCGTGACTCACCGGCTCGATGGGCGAGAGATGTTAATCAATTGAAAAACTATTAAAATCTTTCGCGACTGACTGCTCTCTGAAAGTGTCTCTGCGAGCAGACAAAAAGGCGTGGCTAAGTCTTTGCTCGCAGCGGCTTTCGACAGCGTATACAATGTATCTCTTCTTAACTCGTTAACTATCTATTTTCTACCTTCCTCCAAGTTATAGCAAAGTTGAAAGTTTTCCTTTGCAGTCGGTTGTTCAGCGATCTTTCGACTGAGCCCAACGAATTTACTTTCGTTGGATTTATAGTTCTATTTACTTATACAATATATATTTTCTTCAAACAGAATTTAATTCTGTTAAAGTTTAATTCTGTTAACCAGGTATCTGTGGTTTTCTGATATGTCGGATATGTCTGTGGCAAACGGACATATCCGAGAAGATTCGAGACTGTCCAATTGTTTGACTTAACAACTGGTTAATCGTAATAGATCATGAATAGAATTCTTTTCTCTATCTTGTTATTGTAAATAAATTTATTTTGATTCCAATTAAGATAATTTATACACTTAAAACATTTACTTAATTCATATTACGGACATCACCTATGCGCTTAATGTGGCTGCCGTATGAATATAATAATCTAAACTATTACTACATTATACTAATGACTACTGTATCAAGACTGAATCGAGAAGTACTGTGCCTAGTGCGATTGCGCTTTTATATGATCTGCTTTAGGCCTTGCTCGTTGTGGCCGAGTAAGTACGAAGTCGAAATACACGTTTATTTCTATTGACGTCCATAATTAATTAACATGAAATTGATACCTAGAGTTGAGTTCATAACTTGCGAATACATGTTAAGCAGACTATTTAACGTAATCCTTTAAGAATTTAATTATTTCAAATCTATGCAGTAGAATCTTGTGAATTTAATACGACAATGAGTTTCTATCGCTTGATTTATTGATTTTAAAGTATTTAAGCGTAATTCCCTGTAAAATTTAAACTGTTTAAGATTTATACAGTGGAATCTTGTGAATTTGATTTGTCTAGCAATTTTTATTGTTACAATATGTCCGGTGTACTTCCTTTCTGCCATGTTTCGTTTAGTATGTCTGTCAAATGGATTATGCCCTCTTTTGGTATATTTATCCGTCTGTACCCGATGCTTTATAGAATTTTAATTAATTTCAGCAATATAGTTAATATCTGAAACCACAATCATACCAAATGTATTTATTTGACTCTCGCAGAAATTAATTAACAGAAAGTAACAAACTCATCTTAAATCATTGCCTCGTATATCCCAAAGAATAAATCCCGTGTATTAATTAAATTGTTACCGTGTCTCTCTCTTTCACATCATTCTTATTTAAAAAGATTTCAACTCGCTCTTTGTGGAATCTTTTAAACGTATTCAAATCCTGTTTGATTAAAATTTGTTGGAAATAATACCTGAAAATTCAGCGTAATTGCATAATAAAAGCATTATAGCAATAAAAATAATAGTCTTTATGCGAAACCTTATTCCGCTTTAAGGATATGACCTTGTTTGTAACTGATTTTATATCTTGCAGTTTCACGTATTTTTTATGATAAAGACGCATTTGATCTTGTTTATTACTTCTTAATAGAATGAAAAGTATATTGAAAGACTCTTATTTCAATTTTTAATGAAAAACTTATGTAGTTCTATAACTTTCAGTACATAAACAACGATTTTTTTAGAAATATCTTGCAGATTATAAGAAAGTACAATGTACAAATATGAAAATACAGTAAAAAATAAGTGACAATGTTAAAAAGATCATTGTTTATGCGGTAAATTTCGATCATTTAACACTAATTGGAACATTTAATGACTCAGGCCAGAACCCTCGACGAAGAAAGATAATGCTAAGATCAACTGATGCCGATTCTCCTAACAAAAATGGAAGACTATTGTTATCGGATGTGTAATTATTCCTGTAATACCTACTTAAAATATTATTTCTTACCTAAGGAAAGTGTGTCTGCTTTGATGTCTAAACTTCAAAATGTGAAGCAAGGGGCTTCCAGTTTGCATGAGTTTGGTAGCACTATTAAAGCACTGTTAAGTTACCTCGCTATATCTCAGTCGAATAATGGGAAAAATAAAAAATTATGGCATAGAGTTAACGAAAGTGTAGCTATAAATTCTTTTATCTCGGGATTAAATAGTAAGGATTTGAAATTGATTGTTCGCGTACGTAATTGTAAATCTATCAGAGAAATCAACGGTAGATGAAAATGAGGCTTTTAAGAATTAATTAATACACGAGTAAACTAAGTTTCTATAAAACTAGTGCGAACAGTAGTTATAATCGTTTTTGGAATAATTACAATAAAAATAGTTTTGCTCCAAATAAAAAGAATTAATTCAATACAAATTAATTTAATAAAATAAATTCTAATATAATATAAATAAGTAAATAAATTTAAATAAGTGTTGCGCCAAAGCTAAGTTCGCGCAAATAGAAAAAGAGAGAAAGCAGATAAGAGAGAATGGACAGAGTGGTCACAAAAAACGCCATCGTACTTGCTTGTAGTAAGATGTTTAAATATATAAACGATAAAAAAGCCTGTAACACTATCAACCCTATACACGCTCCCTATACGCTATAGGGTGTTATAGGCTGTGGTGTTATACGCTCCATAAGATTCCCTCTACTTTATTTAAATAATAGAGTTTTGGAACACTTGGTTTTAATTAGTTATTATTTTCATGGCTACGCGCCGGAGACCACGCTATCGCGACAAATACTGTTTTGAGAGGAAGAATGTCGTTCCCGTTATTTCAATGGGCAGATGACTACCTGTTCTAACCAATCCTTCGCTCGGACTATATTATGGCTTAACAAGTAGGCTACCAAAAAAGATGTTACACAATATTTACATACAAATGAGTCCAACGTTGAACCTCACGGAGGAAAACATTAGTAGTGGTAATCAACCGGTGACAATGACTGCAGAAATGCTAAGCTACTTTGACGGGAAAGATGAAGTACGCTGTATAATTTTTCGATTTGTTTTATAAAAATTCCTTCTAGTAGACGATTTAGAGTTTCATTTTAAATATAGAATGCAAACATGTACTATGCGTCTTCTACATGCTATTTTGTTTGAACTAAAGGTACGCAGAGTTAAAATGAAAGTTTAAAACGTCTAGTACAAGGAATACTTATAAAATAAATCGAAAAATTCAAATGCGTACTCAATTTTTACTTCAAAATAGCATGTAGAAAAATCGCAGTACGTACTTGTATTTATAATGGAAGTCTAAAATAAGCGTTATTCAAACCGTGTTCCACGGAATCCTGGGGTTCCACAAAATGTCCTAAAGGGTTCCATAAACAAACATAAAATATTCATCAAAATAATGAAAATACTACAAATAAAATGTAAGGTATACTCAACTGACTGAAAGAGGCAGATATATTTACAAGTTTAAATGAATTTAATAAATCTGACAGAACAGGAACAACTGATTGAACTATCAACAGATTCTATATTAAAATGCAGATCGAACGAGAAGATTTTCTTGGTTTTTGGTTAAAAATTTGCACGGAATATCCTCAAGTTTTTGCAAAAGCTTTAATGGCTTTCGTTACAAAATATTTGTGCAAAAAGTCGATTACAAAATAAAGAAATAAATTGGATGCTGAACATGAAATGCGTTTACAAATATCGATTTCAACGTTTTCTGCAAAACAAAGCAAGCCTAATTATTAAAATTGAAAATTTTCATTTTATTTCGTAATACTTTTTTTATATATATCTTATCTTGGTTGTGAATATTCTATTGTTCATGATCCCAGGTTCCGCGAAACAATTTTATACTCATAAAGGTTCATTAAATTAACAAAGTTTGTAGACCACTGGTCTAAATCGTCTAGTACAAAGAATACTTATAAAAAAATTTAAAAATTCAAATGCGTACTCAACTTTTACTTCAAAGAAAAAGCATGTAGAAAAAGCATAGTACATACTTGTATTTAAATATTTACAATGAAAGTCTAAATCGTCTACTAGAAATCTGCCAAGACCTAGAGCTCATAAAAATTGGCCAATATTCTGTCCTTAAGTTCTAAATTCAACCAACTTGAAACGAGATGGTCACAAAGCAAGGTTTAAAAGTACCGTTAGTCTAACAACGAACGCATTTTGGATGAACCATAAAACATTAAACCCTCCGTTCGTCTGTATTTAGCTAAATTGGATGTATTGCCGTATACATTTTCTCGCGATTATAACCTGTTGGTCCAGTTTCGTCTACAAGAGACAAACTTACTTCTCGGGGTCTCGCCGACTTAGAAGTTTAGATATCCATTATCACTACAGTTTAAAGTTAAACTTAATTAAATAATATATATATATATATAGATATATATATA
>WYDF02274137.1:0-17755 GCA_009867245.2 Adranes taylori | reverse complement strand
TAAATTATAAATTTATTTAAAATTAAAATTGTGGTTCAATTAAAGTTAAACATTGACGTAGTGCGCGCGTGCATACAATGCGTGAAGGTGCAGACCCGAGGTCCAGAATCCTAGATTAACATTTACTATTATCTCTCGTAAGACTCTCTTAAATATTCCAAAGTACGCATTCTAAAGAGTGATAGGGATACGGTTTTATAGCTATTTGGTAAGGAGTTCCATTTCTTGGCAATATTATAGGAATATGATCGCCGAAATATATGTCCAATGTAGGGGCGGCGTGATGGTGCCTTTAAATCAAATGTTTAGATTGTGAACATCATGTCTATAGCTAATTTTATTGAATAAAATTGCTGGAGATTTATTTAGCATTATTTTGTCGAAGAAAATCAATTCATGATGAATTCGTACCACTTTCATTGTGGACCAGTTAGTATCCCTTCTTTTTTGACTTACATGATCAAATTTACGAAGCCCATATACATATCTTATACAGCAGTTTTGTATTTTCTGAATTTTATATTCGAAATTTGTGTCATGACACGGACCATATACTACATCGGAATAATTGAATATTGAAAGTACAAGTGACTGACATAACATTAATTTCGTTTGCTCGCTCAAAAAATCTCGCGTTAGAGTAATTTTAATCTATAGATTGCTTTTTGGCAACATTTATTTACATAGGTTTTAAAGCGTAAATCCTTGTCTATTAATAATTCTATACATGGCCTCGCATTATCAGCTTTACTTGAGACGCTAATACTTGGCGATACTTATTTTTAGAAAAGAGAATTACCTTTGTTTTTACCGGATTAAGTGTTAATGCATGTGCATTAGAACATTTAAGAATCCGTTCAAGATCATAATTAAAGTTCGTGCATGCCTGCATTACTTCATCATTAGAAAATGACTTATAAATTTGGGTATCATCTGCATAACATAGTATTTTACAGTAATTTACGACCTTAAGAAGGTTGCTAGTATATAGAGAATATAATATTGGACCCAGAGTTGACCCTTGCGGAATTCCTGATTTCAGACACAGCTATTCAGACAAACTATTACCTATTTGTACCGTTTGACATCTATAGAATAAATAAGATTTAAAAAACTCTACTGATGATTCACTAAGACCAATAAAGTTGCACTTTACCCTTTGAGAAATCCAGTAGAATTAACACAGTGTTTAACAGAATTAACACAGAAAGGAAATTATGTTACATAAAAGTCTCTATATTTGTATTTCACATAAATCATTCTAAGTTGTTGTTTTATTATTCATCGAAATACTTGAATCCATCGGTTTGAATTTCACTGGCATAGCATTGATTAACCAGTTTGGGTTCATACAATCCATTGTCACAATTTAAACGTGACACTATCACAGCAGATTTTTAATAAATTTAATCAAATGTGAGTCTGAATTGATTTTAATTTTTGTATCTGTAATAGTATCGATATCCTGTACTCATGCTCTCAAAGCAAAAAAACAAAAACATACAAAGATAAAACCTTTGACAGTCACTTGCTAACCAATCTTCGAATACATTTCACAGATAAATCAAGATATAGCACCTTTTCGAACAGCTTCAATCTTAAAACCAAGCTGCAAGAACTTTTCAACTAAGAAAATCGAAAGAGTATATTTGTGTGAGTACAACAGCTATTTTAACTAATGTTGCGAACGAGAAATATTCAAGGTTTGTTTATTTTTTCGACTATTCATTTTCGAAAACTTAGAAATAGAATTTGAAGGTATACTGAAAAAGCTAAAAAACAGTCATGTAAAGGTATACGACAATCTTCCAAGCTTCCTGCTAGAGGACTGTGCTGCTATCCTATGTAAACCTTTGGCAGCGCTACTTAATCTATCATTAAGAACATGTACTTTTCCTGATAAACTGAAGCTAACCAGAATTTGCTCGGTATTCAAAAGTGGCCAAAAATCTAATATTACCAATTACAGACCAGTATCGATCATATCAAATATATCAACTCTTTGAAATGTGTATTTATGATAAGCTGTTTCATCATGTAAAATCAATCATATCGGTTAACCAGCACGGTTTTAACCCAGGAAGACCAACAGCCACCAATGTAGTGGAATTCACTGAAATGATACCCAATGCATTAGATAACCGCTTTCAAGTAGATACAGTATACACGGATTTCACAAAAGCATTTGACAGGATGAATCATTCGTTTCTGCTGGACAAACTGAATTACTACCGATTTGCTGATGGCTTATTAGTATTTAAGAATGGTGTGAGAGGAATAAACTACCCCTAAATGTAAGCAAATGCAAAGTTGACAGATATTCCAAGAAAGCAACAAAGACCACATATGCTTATAGATTAAACAATACTAATTTGGCGGGAGAAGAAACTATCAGGGATATTGGAGTAGATTTTGACTCCAAATTAACATTTTATAATCATATCCAGATGATCACATCTACTTGCATCAAGATGCTGGCCTTTATCATTCGAACATGCTCAACATTTAATAGCTTAGTCGGCATATCTTCATTACACAATTATCGTACCAGATCACGTCTAGAATATGGTGCAATAGTATGGAATCCGATATATAATACTCAAATAAAAGCTATTGAAAAGGTCCAAAGAAGGTTTCTGAAATATTTATCGTTTAAGCTGGACGATGTGTATCCTCCACGGGGAGTTGATGATTTAGTTTTGGCAAGGAGGTTTAATTATAATCTGATTAGAGTAAGAAGTCGGAATTCAGCTATTATATTCGGTCATAATCTGCTTCATGGACTTGATTCTCCTGGTTTATTAGGAAAACTACAAATAAACGTACCACGTATTGGCTCTAGATATCCGAAGCTATTCAGATGAAACAATGTAACTAATGTGTTACTGAAATCACCTATGCAGTTGATCGCCACATCGGGTAATGCAGTACATGAGAATATTGACATACATAATATTAAATTTAAAAAAATTAAAGTTATCACTTGTGGATCTGATATGATACGGTTAAAATACGTCATGTAGAGTTATTTCATTTTCATTAATAATCATTGTAACTGGCATTTTTCAATTCTACTTTTCTCTTATTTTTCCTGTATCATGTTATTATTAAGATATTTAATAATGTTATTTAATTCAAATGTGCCCATCGGTCTATATTGTTTTTGAAATATTAATCAATTATATTTAAGCTGAAATATGTTAAGTATTTAATTGTATAGTTGACATTGTATTTTAAGACAACACTGTTTGCCTATTTTGGACTTAATACGTTTGGCTTAATACGTAATACGTAATAAATAAATAAATAAATACATTCCACTAATTTCTAAATGACTTTTAAAAATTAAGTATTATCAAATAATTTAATACAATCGTTAAGCGAAAGTATCTTGGAGTATAAGAGTCCTCATCCTCTACATAGCTTCTTCTTTACTTAAACCCTGTATTTAATTGACATAATGCACAATTCATTATCTAACAAAAGGTAAAAAATATTTAAATGTTTTTCCCCTGTTCAAATTTAAACAGAACTAGTTGGCAAACAAAAAACCGTTGTAACCAAAAGTTGTACGTCGTTCTTGAAAGTTAATTTCTGGCTCAATAAACTGATTGGTGCTATCTAATAATAATGTGTAAAGAGAAGCAGCGAAGTGGGTTAAGGCGAGTCGCTTGTCTATTTATAGTTGCGCGTTCCCACGCCGCACAAAATCATATCAATTTTTATTTAACATTATTGAAAACAAAAACGTTGAGGTATATGTTTGCGATAAAGAGTTTTTCTTTGTGAAAATCATCCACAAATTTCATTCACTAAGTAATTAGCATCGATGAATGGGAAAGAGTGATATTGCATCCATGACACTTACAGTTCCAACTTCATTTAAATGGATCCGTAAATTCCGTTATGGTGAACAAACTGTGTTTTTAAAACTTGCTTGAAAATTCCTTTTCTATTAATTCCTTCAGATGTAGTTGAAGACTTCATCAACTTGCGACAGTACTTCAATAGCATGTGTATGTATCTAGCTCTATTCTCTTGACTCAACATGGATTCTCTTGTACAAACATCCTTGCCATAGTTCCGTCCATAGTTTCTTTCATAGTCCTGTATAAAAACTTCCCGGTACGCACATTCCAAGAAAATGAATTACTTATTGATGTTTTTTCAAAAATTTGGAATGGATCGTGTATTATCTCCACTATCTGTTTTCAAACGTCCAGCGGAGATAATAGTTATAAATTTTGATATTAAGCCCTTATCCATAGTATAATTAACAAAATTGTGACAATAACTTATTAATTTCATTGTAAGTTTTTCTAAAACATTGCATATTTTCTTCCCACCAATAGAACATCCCCTCATTTTAATTGATATTTAGAAACTAAACAAATTACCTAATAGATTTTGTTGAATCAATTCTGGACTTAACCAATTTAGATTTATTGATGTGGATTGAGGAAATGAATGTATGCTCTTTTGCCATTTTCCATGCCTCACAATTGGACAAGAATATCGAAATCCACTGAGAGAAGATGTTCCATTGGCTGAGACTAATACATGACTCGCTCTAATTGCTCTATAAGATATTAAACGAATCAGAATCAATAAAATAAAAAGAATTCTTAGTTTCTGGCTTTAAAACGCCTAGTCTATATAGAATGTGTTTAACCATAAACTGGCGGTTGAACAGCACAACCTCATGAGTAGAATTGTAGGTCCATTTAGTAACTCACTAATTCTGAATGTAATTGTTGTGCAACGCGATTTGAATGTAATTTCTCTGACTTTGGTAGTCCTTTGGCGTTTAAAATAAACATTCAATAAATACTAATTTATCTTATAGAAGTTTGAATAGTATGATGTTGCTTGCTGAAGCAATATTGTTTGCCGACAATGTCCGTACTCACCCTTAATATCAACAAATAAAGGCAACGAGAAAATTACTTATCAGTTTTGTACCCGTAAGTCCTCTAGATTCTGGCACTCATCCCATTTTGACTGTTAGTTTAATGAACATAGCAACTCGACGAACAATTCGATCTGATAGAACAATAGTATCAGTGAAACCTGCACTGATTTATGGATAATCACTCATTTATTATTATCGAAAAAATATTAGCTTATCGTATGAAATGTTTTCTTCTAATTATTATAAATAAATAATCATATTAGATTAACAAATATTTGTACGTTACTCTTTTATTAAAAATATTGTAATCATTTTCTTACATTTTAAAAATTTAGCTAAAAGTGGTTAAAACAATGTGGACTAAAGACAAGATTTTATCCAGTGTTACCACAGGTTTCATTTAGGTTTTACTAAATAAAATATACCGTGGCTGATTAGGACAAAATGTATAAAACTGTAAAAAAAAAACGGAATACATACAAAAATTAAATAATATATGATTGTATACCTATGAATTATTCCTCTTTTATGAATATATTCAACAGCTGATAAAACGTCACGTAAGATAATAGCAATAGCATTTTCAGGTAAACCTATAAATAATAAGTATAAATTTAAACAAAGTTACTTTTAACCATCTGATAAAATATTACCATCATTAAAATGATTATTTAATATAGTTCTACACGTGCCAAAACCCATTAAAGGAGTAACAATACAAACATCCACTCCACTAACGAATACTGATAAATATTGGATAATATTAGCATGCTGTAATTGCCTTGTAAGAATGATTTCATGCTAAAAATCAAATATGTGAGAGAAGACACCATTTCCTTGAATCTAAAGTAGATAAAGTAATATTATGTATGATATTTGTATTTTAGCGATCTAACAAGTGATATTTACCGGAAGAGATTCCCAAAAAAATTATTTATCATACAAAATATATTGTGAATGATTTTCATTACTCTAGTGTAGATCATAGAATCGCTAAAATAGTATTATCTAGTACCTCAACAAGTGGAATTTCTTGTTTAGCTTTGTCCAAATTAATCCTTTTCAAAGCAACCAACTGAGCAGTGGGTAAATATTTGGCTAAATGAACAGTTCCTATATTACCACAACATCTTCCCAAAATTGAAATTGATTTGTATTGAGCATCATTCGCTTCAAACCTATTTTCACAATCCATATTATATAAAGCACACTGTTAATACCTAACAAATAATTGGTTAATTTTTATTGAAATATTTGATAATTAAAAAATTAATAAAAACTCATCCTTAAAAAAATTTGCTTATGCAACTCACTTAACTTGCTTAAAGTATCTTTCACATGGACTGGTTTAAATATTAACACAATTTTTAAAAGATAAATAGTAATTTTATAAACACGTACTTGGATAAAATAAAAACTCTAACATACAAAAAAATTTAATATAAAATTATTAAAATAATTAGTTATCCATCGATGTCGTGTACTTATTAAAATAATAAATGTTATATTGATTCGCCTCGTACACATTTAATCAAATTGTTCGCATTGGAGATTGATTGATTTTTTTCACGTTGATTAAATTTTTCCACATACATTAACTTAGATCATATTTACAATTTTAATAAACGTAGGACAAGAGCCCATCTTGGAGTTTCGCTTCTGGTTAGGCACATGTGTGTTTCAACTATACGCATCGACCTGACATTAAACAAGACACACGTGTCTGACAAAGAGCAAACTCCGAAACAAGCGCTCGTCGTGCTTTATTTTATTGAAGTTGTAAATAAGATTTAAAGTTCACATAATTTAAAAACTGTATTTAACGTGAACAATGTGACTCAACGTTTGTCAGCGCAAACAAGTTATTAAATGTGTAAGAGTCGAATCAATATAACAACTATATTATAAAATTATTAATATTTGTTTATATTTGAAAATTTTGCGACACTTTTTTACAATTCAATTCTTACAATTTATTACCTATGATCATTTCTTAGTATTATTAAGCATTATTTCCGAATCAGGCATAAATACATAACAAGCACATCCAGTAAGCAAACAGTTTTGCCTCTTTGCCCTTTCTACCTGAAACCAATCTTTTACACACATTCTAATCAGTGATAATTTGCTAAAATATGAAGTACCGGACGTGTAACTAAAAAATTGTATAAACATTACGCAAAAAGTTCAGGAACGTGTTCCGTCTCTAAAAAAAGTGCTGGTACGTCGTTCCGGTCCCACTGCATCCCTGATTTTAATAGTCACGTTTGTACTTTTATATAATATTAAATTACTATTCATTTAGATTTACCGTGATAAACGCGTGTTTGACCATGTGAAATCAAACATAGCAGGTGTATCGAACGTTTGTACTTCACGCGCACTATGATAGCATGAAAGTAAACAAAACCAAACACTGAGTGCAAAGATTATAAAAAAATTATTATATTATAAATTTAACACTTCAAAACATTAACAAATGAACCAAATATAACTATATAAATTATTACAATTCTTCTCTTTGATAGTCTTCCTCTGGTAACGTATCAGAACAATATTTTCCTTTCAAAGAACATATTCTTATGTCAATATTATCTAGTTTTTCAATAATTGCTTTAATTATAGAATCTTCTTGCTCTTCCATGACTACTTCACACTGAAACCAATGTTTATAGAAACTGAGTTAACTATCGTATTAGTGCATACTTACATTATATTCCACGCTTTTATTCAAGTCATCATCTTGAATTAAATCAACTTCAGACATTTTTGGATTCATTACCCCGTCAACGACTATTTTGAATAAAGTCAGTTTTCCACTTGTTTTATGTTTTCCTCTAACGTAGTCTTCCATTTTTTTACATATGTTCTCCAAAACTTCAGATAAGTGCATTTCCGATAATATTTGCGGTTTTTGCTTTTTATGCAAGTCTCCTTTGACATCCAGTGTATAACTTCCTATATCTATTTTAGCTTTAGGATCTAATTTACTTATCTCGACATCTATTTCTTCCATTAGACTCTTACAAACTTCAAAATAATGCTATGAAAATTGTTGATACATTAACGTTGTTTACTTACCTAAACATTTTAATTCATCGTGATCAACTTTTGAATGTATCAATTGTAAATTTGTTGAAATTATTTGCATAAAAATTAGAATTACAAAATAATATATTCTTTTCATTTTGAATGTATAATACCAGCTTTGAGTTTTATTATTTTGATATTTGTATTAAAAAACATTGGACACGTTACTTTATTATGATTGGTTGTAAATAAAAATTTGAAGAATTTTGTTTAACAAGTTGCATAAATAATTAAAGAAAAAATTAAATGATCTTGCGTTATAACAAAACGATTAAATTATTTTAAACATTAATCATTTTTTAATTCCTTTATTGTTATAATAAATAAATTTTTCGGACAGATTTACACATTTAAAATAAAATTATCTCAATGTTAACACAATCCATGGAATATGTTTTCGCGGTTAATTTAAATATAAAGCGCTATCTATGCGGTTTGAATTGAATTAAAAAACGGCAATCAAACCAATGGGATGAGTCTATTGCACGCAAAGGGGTGGCCGTATAAATTTTGAATTTGTTTTGTGAGTTTTTATAAATTAAAGTTGTAATAATTTCAATATGAACTAACTAATAATTTTTGTATGCTGAAATTTTGTAGTTAAATACTTAAAAGTGCTACTTTAAACAAATTTCGCATAAAGTTACTGTGATGGCTTGGTCACGGCTGACCTTGTTCCATAATAATCATGGACTCGTCCAAACAAGCTTCCGAAATGTTACGGGAGCCAGTCGCCAATCGGTCATTGTTGAGTGAGGTTGTCAACAGAATGTGTCAGAATTTTACTTTAATGAATTTCAGTGTTATTGCGCGTTTTTCATGTGAAAAGTTATTGAATTGTTCAAAGTGTGAACGAGAATTATACATAAAAAGAAAATTCGTTGCATTTTCTTCATCGGACGCTTCTCAAAGGTACGTAACATATTTTTAATTGCATTTGGTTAATATTAGCCTTTTAAATAAGCTTAGCGTTTCCAAATTTCCATACTTAGCAGAAATTTCGAAATGCTTTGAGGCGTATATAAGGTTTTTAGCAAAGAAAAACAATGCACAGCTTTTGGTATCCAAAATTAGCTGTTGCTTCAGTACGCCATTGATGTGAAAAACTTTAAGTCACGTTTGAAACTTCTATCACTTTTGAAGTTTTTAACGTTTTTCTGTTGTTATTATTTTCAATATTATTGTTTATTACGATTATAAAGAGGATGAGATAAATGACCTGGCAACTGTGCTTGTACTAGCGTCTTATAAATTGAAAAAAAAAACCTAGAATATTCGTCACATTTGTTATTTTGATGCTAAACCGGCAAGCCGGATTTTCTATGTAGATTTTAAACAGCATTTTAAGATTTCCGCATGACAAGCCTTGACCATACATCAGTTTTCTTTCTGCCTGCAGCATTTTGTTACGATTATGAACGTATATGTGTGTTATTACGTCCATATGGGTATGTGTATTTGTTTACTGACAAACGTTGGAGCAAGCGAAATTCAGCTTTACGTATGCGCGATTTGGCAATGGGGCGTTACGTTTCTTCACCCCGCGTCTCCCGTAATCGATTCGTCACTTCGGCCAATCGCGAGCCTGTTTTTGCTACGCGGGAGCTAACTGTTATTACAACGTTGCCGCTGTAAAGGACCGGCTATTATCTTTTAATTCATTACAATGTTGACATTTTTGAGTTACTACTAATTGGACCAAAATCTTCATTAATTTTGTATTTTAATAAATATCATCAACATGTGATTATACGTTAATTCCGTGTTTATTACAGCTTAAAATTGTATGAATATTTACTACTTCTGGAAGATCAGTTGTATTGTTACAATAGTTTCAACCCTTTTGACATATCTCCGTCTTACACAGTTCACAAATGAATGCTTAGGGTTACATGTGACTAGAGGACGCAGGTCTCTGCACTGCTTTGTGATGGGTGGAGCTACAGGGGAGGGATGGGGGCAAGTTCCGCCACTGCATGTGATCCACATTTTATATGATTTCTCCCTATATCCACGTGTTACCGACATATATGTATATCTGAAGATGCTCCGAATGGGCTGAAACTACAGTTACAATATAGCAATAAGTTAAATCTCGAGGTAGGTGCAGATTATTCTAACTTACAATTTTATGGATTCTATCAAAGCACTAAAACATTTGGTTCGGTTAACCATTCAAATAAATTAAGAAAAATTGAAAAACATACATTTCTTTGTTTTTATATTTGATTACACCGGCGGCTTGTGGACATGCGTTTTATTTGTAATTATTGCATATCTGTATGGTTGAATGACGTTAGTTTTATAAATGAACTAATCTCACTAAACTAGATTTTGTATTTTATTTGTCCAGAGCTATCGACAATGATGATTGAATTTAGAAATCTCATTTTAATGATTTGGCAACATAGGGCGAAGCAGTTTTCGCTTATACACTTGTCAAACTTGCAACGATAATGGAAGGTTGCCAGAGTTGCCATATTGGGTCTGCGGTGGCATTCCCGCACTAGTATTACCGCTTTGCTTTTGTTTTGTTTGTTGTTGCGTTAAAAGCGGTGGTATATAAGCGCCTCAGTTGGCCTCCGTCTGCTGCGTTATTTGTGGTGCGGCATGTGAAATGGCTACCGGTGCATCTTTTTTATATCGCCGGTTTTCCTATTATTTTAATTATAATTGCGTAGCTGGCGAAAACTTTTTGTGGATCAGTGTGGATGATTTTCTGTTATTAAATAACTTTTTATACCATTTACCACATACATGATGAGCTCCTGTTTCATACGTACACATACGTGATCGAATTTAACAATGTTACGTAAGTGTAATACATATATACCTGCGTACAAAATGTGATATGCACGACAATATTTTTGTAAAATGAAAATCTAGAAAAACGTTTTAGTTTTATCACAAGAAATCATAATAAAAACATTTATATTGCGTAATGACTAATGTTATTCATGCTTAACTTTCACAACAAAAGTATTCACATATGGATACTTGTTCAATATTCAGCTACGTGAGAGGTCAGCTGTGAAAGTATGTATTTCCCCCTACCCTATATTTCTCGTTTAATAAGCGAAAAAACAATGTAAGACATCTGTCGTTTACTTTGTTATTGTATCGACCTGTTTCTATTAATCGAAATTAAGTCACAGTCATTTGAAAACAAGAAAAAATTTAGATGAATTTTTATTCCAACTTTGCCGGTTATTCTATTGTTTCACGAATGGTTTACGCTAAATTTATTTTCAATGCTGTTTTATTAACTTTTTTATCGTACTTTTGTTTTTTAAACATGAGCCTTGTAATATAATAATTAATGCATCGGCTTTTCTTAACGCCTACTATATTTTGAAAGTAATTAAATGGGCATATCAGTTACATGGGATGTTCTAAAAGTTATTAACTTTTATTGTAAAATACTTATCTTTTTAAAGCAACTTCTACTGGAATTAAGTTTTAATATTATAGGTTCTTATCCTGGCAGACATTCCCATGCTTTAAATATTATCAATACGCAGGACCGGATTAAAATACGAAAGCGTCTTAAGCACTCACTGACACACCCAGAAATATTTTTCGAGGTGGGGGGTTGTTAAGGCTAAAACTGGTTGCCGTTTTTATATACTAAACTTACTAACATTGGTAAAATATTTGTGGGGGTTAGTAACCCCTCCCCCTCTTTGGGTGCGCCAATATAAGCACTTGATTCCTACGGGTTTGAAGATTAACTCATTTATGACATGCAAAATTACTGTTAGAAAAAAATGTATAACTTATTTCAAATTGAATTATGAACTTTTCTAGCAATTTATAAACCGGAATTATTTTTCTCATATTGTTGAGTAGTATGACATTCAACTTATAACTACTAGGAGGCAATAGCGGCAAGTATTTCACGAACTAACTAGGAACCATTAAAAAATATGAAGAAAACTTTGTGTAATCATTATTTTGCTAATGGATTGGAAATAATTACATCTGCTACAGCTTCCATTTTTGAACTTAGTATAGTGCTCGATAATTAAAGCAACTTCCGGTGCTGAAAATAAAAAATATATACAATGTTTGATTTTAGCTGTCACCGCAGATATCTCGGCTATTGTTAGAGATATGACAAAATATTATATAAGAAAAGTTCTAGATTTGTTTCTATAAATCTAGTTGGAGTTGTTGTCTGTTAATTTCCTTCAGTTAAGAATATAAATGTTCTAAGATACGTTTTATTTATTATACAGGGCATCCACAATCTCACTTCTGGTGAAGGTATTTTTTGAAATTTGATTTGGGTCAATGATTTAAAAAAATCATGATTTAAATCAAGCCAACCATGCATATTATTACTTTGTTTATGCTGTCAATAACAACATAAACAAAGTAATAATATGAACAGAGATATTCAATTGCGCATTATTTTGTTTTTTGTGCTTTTAATAACAAAGTTGTTAGAACAACGTAAACAAAGTTAACTTGTTAGTAACAAAACAAACAAATTTATGTTGCTAGTAACAAGAACATAAACAAAGTTATGTCACGCCTGTCAAAGTGCAATTGTCGTGAGCGTGCATTTGTTATTTAATTATCGATTTATGATATTAATTGAGTAGATAACTATGACATCTGATATATCATTCTAAAGAGGATTTTTTATAATTTTAGAATGCGTAATAAAATTGAGCACGTTTCATTTAAAAATTTGAATGTATTTGTTAAATCTAATCCATTTGATGCTCAATTGTTTTTTTTTGGCTATGGCACATAATAGAAAAATAAATAGAGAACAACTTTTCTTCTATAACATTTTGTCATATCTGTTCATAACATTTTCTTCGGTCGCTGCAAGGTTAGCGACCGAAACAATAAAACGGCAGTTCTATGCAATCTTTTTTGTTGAGCCCTTTTTGATTCATATAGCTCTGAAACGTGTAATTTCAATCAAAATGAGAAAATTTTTATTAATGCTAACGGGTGAGATATAGTAATAATGGTGGGAATTCTCTCGGAACCGGATGAACCGTTTCGTTCCGTAAAGATTCCGCGATAACGTACCATTTTCGATCCGTTCAAAACTCAGTAAATCTATGCATTACCTGCTTGTTTAAACTACGATTTGTAAATTATATCCAGATACATGTTAAGAGTTGTCTGTATAAATAAAAAGGATTTTCATTTATCAAAGCTCTACTCAATAACGCAGAACAATTACGATCGCATGATGTATGTATCTCGATCTCCTAGAAAACCCTAAGGTATTTCTTACAATCGAAATCATCATTGTTTTACATTCGACGTGGTACGCAAGTTGATGCGATGTTCATGCATATTCTCATTTCTTGTTTTTGAATATTTACTATTGGAACTGACTCTACGCATAATGAACCATGAACCAGGCGACTGCATTTTTTGGATGCGTATTCCTCTCGACCAATGCGTTACATAATATATTATAATGTGCAAACGGAATAAGGATGTGGGGTACCAATTCTGTGTGAAAATATGTGTGTCTATTTTCTGATGCATACATTGCAAGCACATGTAATTAAATATTTTCTACCTGCTGCTTTTATGCTGGTGCGTTCGAAGTAGAAATCTTTTTCTATTTATTATTAAGTTAGTTTTCAATGAACTGATGACAGAAAAAACATTTATAAAAAATAATTAATTGACTCGATGTGTCGAGTCAAAAGACTCGGTCCAAATGGGAGCAAGTTCTTTTCAAATTTTATCGCGTTCCAAACATATACCGCGATAAGAAAACGTTCTTTAAGGAACGACACATCACTAGGGCATAGTTTACCTTGTAATTTTTGCTCGTTTCTGCTTGATTACACGATTGCTTGAAGAAGAAAATTACTAACTAGCTCAGAGATCATTGAACAATTTACACGACAAAGAGAATGCGAAGAGGGTATATATAGCTCTCCACTAATTTTTCACAAACCGCTAAACTTTGTGTTTTTACACAAAACAGTATTAATAAACTCGGAAAATCCGCTGGATTTATCCGCATCGAAGTTCTTTCCACAACAGTTTTTGTTTCATCTTCTACAATTTGATCTTAGGAGGATGTGGTACAGGTTCTAATTTAAACAAAATCAATTTATACAGTTTGATTGAATTGACGTAATTATTTCTGCCATGGCATACCGTTTAATTAACGTACTTGTTTGTGTAGAAACGAGTTACGATATTGTTGAGAAGAAAAACTTTCGAGACAAGTCTCGTACAAAGAACCGGCGAACTCGTACGTGTTCCTACTATATTTACGTTGTGGGCGTGGCCATTTAAAGAGCAAAAGCACAAGAACTCGAAATGCAGTAAACAACATACATCCACATGAATTTATATGAAAGGTGTTTTGTTTTATGACGTTACCTATAGTAATAAAGATCAGCTGAATAAGTTTGCGATATGCAAAGAAAGGAGTCTTTCCATTGACGAAGATATGTGGTTTTATATACATTAATGATTCACTATGCATTTTATTTCCCTTAAATATAAAAAAAATAGCATTTGTTTAAGATATATCCAACGTTTTTATGGACTTAATTAAGTATAAGAAATTAAAAAAGTGGTACCACCTTTGACACAGACTGTATTTAGGACTATGGAGTATTTGAAGGCAGTATTTAATAAAATAAATAGAGAGAGGCTGTGGGAGAGAATGGAGAGTGCGGGTATATATAGGAATTTATGTGATATGTAAGAAGGATGTATGAAGGGACTCAGGTACGAGCAGAAGCGAGACATAGAGTGTCAGAGTGGTTTAAATTGGAAAAAGGAGTACGGCAGGGGTGTCAGTTGAGTGTAAGTTTAAATGTTGGGCGAATGGTTTAAAAAAATGGTAAAGTATGAATGAAGATTGAATAGGAGAGAGTGGTAAGGAGTATATATGCTCATCGTATGGATGTATGTAGAAGGGATGCCTAATTTCTATGCTAAAATATATCAAGAATTGTAATTGTAGTGTATTTGGTCAGATTTCTGTGGTCTGCGAAAGACTGAAAGTAGACTCTTTCCTTTCCAAATTTGGCAATTCTAAAAATAGTCATATCAGTTGGAGGAATTTGGAGTATTGTTTGTATGTTTGTGTAGAAATCCACATCACATGTGTCAATATCTTCAAGAGCTGCAGATGGTTTTAGAGAAGAATCTATCCACCTTGTGTACCAAAGCTCATACTCCGAGTTAGATGGCAACGATTTTTGATCATTAGAACTCAAGTGTAGGGCTCATAGTTTTTTTTTTTTATTTGTCCGATTGTCTTTTGTCCATTTTGTTTCGACCAGAAATGTCATCTTCATGAGTCTGTGCTGCTTATGAAGTCGCGTGTTCAAATGATCGACACAAGGAAAGATGTCTACGGTAGTGTTCTTCGGCTGAGTGTCTGAACATTTTATCGATGAACTTGCCTTCCACGAGTTTAATGTAGACATCAATGTCCGTATGGAGCTGCACGATTTAGCTAAAAAAGAAGAAGAGCTAATAGCTACCAAAGAAGAATCTAAAACTACCGTTATTATCATCTTCGGCGCCCGATAATCCTATATAACCTTACTCTTGGTGACACCGTAATGAAATCTCCTGTCGTCCAGAAAACAAGACAGTTTTTGAACAGTGTTGGTCTGATTTAAATGAAATGATTTTTTTTAAATTATTGATTTAAATCAAATTTTAAAAATTTCAAAAAATTATGTTTAAAAATTACTTTTCTCGATGATTTCAAATACAAAAGATATAGAGTAGTTATGGTATAAATTTAACTTTAAATACCTTCACTAGAAGCGAGATTGTCCCCGTATAATAAATTAAACATATCTTAAAACATTTATATTTTTAACAAAACGAAATTAACAGACAACTCACACAAAAACAAACTAAACAAAAAAACAAAGTATTATATAACATTCGTAAAAAATCGATTTTCGACAAAAACAATATTTTTGGAAATAAAATTGCAAAATGTAAAACATACAAACAAATAAATGTTTACTTTTGATTAAATTGCTTATACAAAAATACTAACTTAAATGTTTTTCTTTTCCTAATTTATTTCTGAATTTGGAATGCTCTAACCCAATTGCAGGAAATATAAGTTCTATTGATGCTGATGAAGCTACGGCTGTATGCAATTGAACAACATACGGCAGTCTTTTTTTTATTTCTGATTTGTCTTCCTCGATTTCCACCAATTTACAGTGGATACATTTTCCGTTACATTTGAAGTAAAAAGAAAATTGTTAAAAGGACTTTACTTCACTTCATATTTAACAAAAAGCGGGAATAGCCCTGACCCGGAAAAATACTCTGCAATTGCTTCCAACGCTTTATCATTTTCGTTTTCTCTTAATTTTTTCTTGTCTTTTTTAGGGGCCTCCAACTTATATGCTAGAAAGTGGCAAGGGCACAGTGGCAAGGGGCAGGACTGGCAAGGGCACTATAACGCCTTTTGAAAATAGCTAAAGTTGCTAAATTAGTATTAAGTATCGCTTCAATATTTGTTTCTAATTCCTTCCAAATCTGTACAGCATCGGATATAGTGGCATTTTTTTGCACTTTATCCATTGCTATCGATATTCGCTTTAGTCTTTGGAGAAAATCTTCTGCTGCTAAGCGTTTCAAATACACATTTGAGACTTTGTGAAAATTGTTGGATCAATTTGATTTCTATTTTCTTCACAGATTAAAAAAAAATGCTATTCTTCTATCTAAACTTCTAAGTATCATAAAGACTATTCCAGCTAACCTCGTGCGACAGCATTAAACCTTTTCCTCCTTCAACTTTATATTTTGAAGAAGCAAAATTATTGTCTTGGAAGTATCTTACAATTTGAATTATGTGCTCTCGCACATCTTTAATCTCTAAATCTTTTACAAGTAAATGTAATATATGTGCAGAACACCCATATGAGATTATATTCAAAGTTGAATTTTGCATGCTATTAGTATGCTAGTTACTTGAGAATTATTTTCTTTTTTACATTTATCAGTAATATTTAGAACAAGGTCAGTAAGATACTCAGCGGTGTGGGATTTCCCAGTAGGATAAGGATTCATACAAATATGAAACAACCCTGTTCAGTTGTTAATGTAGCACAAATAATAGGTTCATTGTGTACATTTGACCATCCATTAATAGAGAAACAAGCTGAATTGCCATCTAGATCAAAAAAACATTTTACTCTCTTCGTTGTGAATTTCTTCAAGCAAATTTGAACTTATAGTTTTTCTGTTAGGTGGATTGTAACCTGGTCTTAAGAGTTCTAATAGTTTTCTTACTTCAGCGTGTTCTACAAATTTGAAGCTTGTATTTGTAGTGAACAATACTCTCGCAAGCTGCTTATCTATTTCTTTTTTCTTTTATTCGGACGTACGTGTTACAAATGTTGTAATATTGCCCACATTGTTTCTAGGATTTACATTTGAGTTTAATTCAGGTCATTTGACCCCTACCTTTTTTTAACCCATGGGAGTTGGGTTATATGGCTCCTACCGGTGTTTTTCGTAACCCAAAGAAACTTGGGTTCACTTGGGTCAAAAGCGTTTCAGGCAGACGGACAGACAAAGCTAGACGTTTATATATAAGTATCAAAAGCGTTCCAGAAAGCGGACAGACAAAGCTAGACGTTCATTTATATACTTGAATTCTTTTATTAATAGTACGAAACTATATGCGTTAATTATAATAGTTGTTTAATTAAGCAAGCAATCATCGAAAATTGCGAATCATATATGAGAGACCACAAAGGTAGA
>WYDF02274126.1:0-17756 GCA_009867245.2 Adranes taylori | reverse complement strand
CTATGTTATACATGTAGGTCAAATTTTACTGAACGTAGCAACTTTTTGACTGATAGAATAAACCTATTATCTAAGTCCGATAGATTGGCAACAAAAATTATTTTTAGATTATTTTAACTAACTTATATGAGTTATTTAATAGTTCAGTATTTTATACAAATATTTATTTTTTCTAAAAACAATATAGGAGAATTCTAAAACTTTATCATGAGAATAAAAATTAATTTATACTTAAAATTTTACCATTTTTACATGGATATATCACAGTAGACGAACCATATCAGGGAATAAAAACTATAACAAACAAAATAAATAACTACAATTGAATCTCAAAATATTCCATAAAAAATACAAAAGAAAACAGATGAACAACGAAGAACGGAAGACAAACAGCAACAAACGAAGAACAGCTAACAGGACCAAAAATCAATTACGTAACCAAAATATTAGAAAAAACAAACATAGAATTGATAAACTTGTATGCATAACGACTCATACCAAGGAATATCCATGAAATTACATAAATGTTGAAAACACAAAACATTCTTCAATATAAAAAGAAAATTTTTCATTACAATATTGTATTAAAGAGGAAAATATAAGAGGTGATTATAGCTATCAGGCAGATCCTGAATTATATTTCATCATTATATCGTATAAGTGTAGAGAAATATTATCTTACAATTTAAGTGATATATAAGTTTCTTATCAATTTCTACAATTCATTGGCACATTTTTATCAGTTCTCTCATTCTACGTCTGAGTATACTTATATAAAATAATTAAACTACGAGTGTCTCCTTTCTGCTTCTATAAAAAATTCTATAAAGTGATTATGTTAATAGGTATAAATCTCCATAGTATGAAAATATGAATTTTAAGAATTCTGGAAAGATTGAAATTGAATTAGTAGTTAATTTAGAATCAAATAAATTACACAAGAGCGTGCCAATTATCTAATAAATGTCCAACTCTAAAAGAAGAATGAGTACTTAAATTATAAAATACTGTCTCTCCTCTAGCTAATATAGCACCCCATATACCAAAAGTACCATAATCAAATATAGAATGATTACATGCTGATAAAATTGCTAAATCTAATTCGGGAGGATTCGGGACTCTATTACTAACCATGTATACATTTTTCTTAGAATGAAACATCTTTTTACACCAAACAGGATCATCGCTAACGATAATAAATAATGTGTTATTATACTTATCTTCAAAATATTTCATTGCATTCAAGTAGAAGGTAGATTTTGCTGGTAACACCGCATGTCTTCTCCATAAATATCCGATGTAGTCACCTCTTCGCACATGAACACCAACATAAACTGGTTTATGTAAATTTTTCTTAGCTATGGATAATATAAGCTGGCTTCTATGTATCAAATAGCTCTTGAATGTGAATTCTTGTATGATATCTTGGACCCATGATAACACTAGAGCTGGTTTAATTGTGTATTGAGGTAAAACTATACTTTGATTTGTACAATTCCATTCTTTCAATGATCTAACAAAATCCTTCAAATTAACAGGACAGTGTGCTATTTCTTCAAAACTGGGTACTGATAGCTGATCAAATATCTTTTCCAAGTTATGTTTAATACATCTGGGTACGTATGGTTCTAAACCTATCCTCCTAGCAAGAGCCCAAACTGTTGCATATTCCCACATTTGATTGCCTAACTGTCCACCTTGCTTAACAGTTATAACACCATCTTTAGGGCACTTAGATTGTCTCCATATTAATTTTCTCTTTAAATGGTGTGTGCATAGTGACTGTTCTAAATCATAGAAAGATTTAGACACATTTCTTCTACCAAGTGTGCTTGCATTAATATCATACAATGGGAACAAAAACACATGCACAAAAGAAATCACACACAAGGCTAGTATTATACCGGTAAACAGAATATTCTGATTACTATTTATCATTTTATTTTAAAGCTATAATCTACGCACTTTTTTCTACACCTAATTGTAAGCATTTTTCTAATTAGCGTTGTTACTTCTAATTGAATGCAACTACATGTTATTGATTTTTCAATTTATCTCGCTTGCCGGACATGCTTTATCTTTATTTAACATAAAGTGCAGTGGTAATGGAAATATACTGAACTGGTATCGCCATACCATAGACGCGGAATTTGTTTAAAAATCATTACATTTTTGAAAAATAATATTTTTGTATGTAGCTAATAATACATATTTACCATTGTTTATAATTATGAATTACCATACCAACAAATGTAAGGTTATGTTTTCAAATCACGCGCAGTTGCACTGCTCGTTTAAACAATTCAGTGAATCCCAATCAGTTAATTAGACTTCACTACGGTTTATGAACCTCTGGCGAAAATTAAGAGTCATACCTGGTTTGAAAGTTCTTGATGCACTGAGCACTGTGGCGTACATAAAATTTTGCAGCGATTTTTCTTTCAGGAGTTTAGCTCCTCAAAGTGTCTTGACATGCCTAAAAAAATCATGAATAAAACGATGTTAACTCAATATCACTCACTAAAAATGCTTCATACCATAAGTGTAATGTGTAAACATTTGTTATAAAACATCAAATTGCAATAAATAATGTATTTTCATGATTTATTTAATAAATTACTGTAACTGTCACATAAATTGTAAAACACATGTTGTACCCTTTACTTGCAAAATTTTCAAGTTATTTGATCGTATGTGATATTGGATCCAATTTGACTGTAACTGTCATATCAAAAAGGCGCAATCATATGTTTTACAGTTTAATTGACAATTCGTTATTTATTAAATAAAATCAATAAAAAACACAATTTATTGCAGGTTGATGTTTTATAACAAATGTTTATACATTACAGTTATCGTATGAAGATTTTTAGTGAGTGATCTCGACTTAACAGCGTTTTATTCATATCTTTTAGGCATATCAAGATAATGTGAGGGGCTAGAACACTTGAAAGAAAAATCATTGATGCACTGTGCTCAGTGCATCAAGAGCTTTCAAATAAGATAGGTTTCTTCGGCGGAGGTCCATATTCCGTACCAAAGCGAAAATCATACATTATAGCACTGAACATAGGTATATCATATTTCGCAGCGATTTTTTATAATTTTTATACATCACTTGACATAACGAGTCATGTCACAGTTTTTTGAAACACCATTTGAGTTTGCTTTAAGTTAACAATTTTCATTACTAATGGAACCAGGAAGCAATGTTACACGATGCAATTTATAGCGTTTTCCATTCGACGGAACTAGGGTACACTGAATTCAGTAGTAGTGCAATGTGAAACTGTAAGAGCTCAGGAATAGTGCACTACATCGGGCACTAGGTCATGAATAGTGCACAAATGGAACACGTTTAGTGTCAAAGTACGGGAAATTGAATATCGTAACCTTGTATGAAATATTTATTATGGTTATAAGTACTTTTAATACTTCTATAAATACAGCGCAGGAATATTTCCTGAAGAAAATAATGTCATAAACATTTAAATGAGTATTACTATTGATAATGGATGACGCCATGTTTCTACACTGACAGGGAACTGAAGTCTGACCACGATGTAAGTTACACTCTATGCAAGCAGATCTGCCCTAAACGACTGTATGAAATTCGTTGACCCTAACCTAGTGTATGGGGAACCTGTCGAATGAAACAACGTACCTATGTCAGTTCGCACTAGTTCCGTCGAATGGAAAACGCTATTAGTTTCTGCAACAAGAATGCGGCATCAAAAAGTGCACGAAGTTCTCACATAATGCATTTCTATCCGCAAATATGCAAAGCAAGTATGGCTCATTGCTCAGCACTGCTTCAGTGATACCAACTTGAAAAACATAAATTAATACAAGCATTTTGTTACTAAGTCGCGTTTTTTATTTTAAGCTGTAAAATTTCAAAATAATATGATTATTATCCATCATGTACTTATACAATTTAAATTGGTGCACAACAAATTTCTCGATAATTTGTAATAATAATATGTATCGCGCCTTTGTTAATTAATGGAAGTTAACTAATGAAACAAAATATCGTCTAACCTGCTTTTTATTAATTTTCATAATAAAACGTTTGTTGTTGAGTTGGTACCAGAGTTTTATCAATGAAATGTCAAGTTTTTGGAAATGGTGATACTGATACTGATTGATAAATCTCACGAGCGTAATTTAAAATGTTTTATGAATCTTATTATAAAGTAAGTACGCTAATTTCAAATCATTGCTTTATTTTTATTATTCTTATTGAATACTAAATTCTGTATTGTTTCGTGTACTTCCTTGTATCCACAGAACTGAATGTTTCAAAGAATTAAAGAAAACAGTATCTATTTCTATGATATATTAAATATTCTATAAATTATTCTTTATCGATATAACCACACAATTACATCGAGTTAACTTCTAATTTGGGCGTATGTACATATATTAAAATAAAATGATCATCGGCAGCATTAGGTTTCCCCGTTTTTAGTAACTGTTAAGCTGAGATTATATATTACGTTCATTAAGATGTGTTTGCGAAGCTAGTTACATAATTTTTTATCAACAAGATAAGAACAAGATTTTTATGCCTTAAGAATGTTGTTTTCAGTGGTCTCTAATTGTGTCAATGCTTAACTTTTATGTTAAATAAATTTGTATTATGGAAATTAACAACTATTTGATTTATTCATTTTGCATTATAAGTAAGTTTTATTTATCTTAAAACAAGGAATTTACTTTGCATTTTTATTGTGTGTTGTGTATGTGTTGATAAATTATGTTTTAATTGTAATAATAGAATAAAATACTACTTACAAGCCACAATCATGAACAAATAAGTTATAACAAATTTACTTGATTATATCGTTGATTACATATTATATTTTACAATAATAATAATAAGTAACATCAAGACACGTTTTAGAATAGTTTGTTTTTCATATAATGTATATAACCATTAAACATTTATTTTGGACTTCGCTACAGTTCATAGATTATGCTTATCAATATTCCTATACAGTAGAACTCCCATTATACAGCATTCGATTAACCGATAATTTGATTTTTGTAAGCTCACTTATACATAGCTCCATGACATCAATATTTAAAACTCGCGTCTTCCAGAAATCTTTTAAATATCTTCTAGAAGTTTTGCAGTTTTATAAAATCTTCATATAGTCAAATTTAAACATACTTCATAGAACGCGATATTACCGCGTTTAACTTTTGTCGAGGGGGATTTGGGAGATAAATTATCACCAAAAATTTAAAATCAACTAAAATTGCTATAGCATTCTTATCACTTGATTAAAAGAAGTGTTTGTTTTTCAAAGGTACATAAACAATTTGGGCTGATGAAACGTGCTTACAGTTAATTAAGACTCTGCAAATACCTATAAATATACAAACGGAATATATTTTGCTTTATTTTCAGCAACATTTCTATTGCCAACTGACAACTATCAAATACGCTCACAAAAAAATTCAGCAAATGGACATTTATCCAAATTCAAACGGGAAGTAAAGTGTGGGTAAGTACATATTTTTCATTTGCAATTGTTCTTAATATTGTATCTAAAAGGAATGTAACTGATTGCTGTAAATGCAAACTGAGACAACAACTTTTTGAATATATTTTAAATAATCTTTGTCTACAGAATTTTAAGATTTCTATCTTTCTATGTATCGTTATTTGATGAAATACATTTGGATGGATGTGGTTGGTGGTTGCCAAAAACATTGATCACAATAAATTTAAAATTGAGTTGAAATTTTTTGAATTTTTGATAAGAATCTAAAACTGCATACGTCTAGTATTATAATACAGTGTTCATATAACTAATGAAATTATACTCATTCCAACTTACTTAATAGAATGCGACGTTGCTCCGTTTAACTTTTAAAAATTTCATTACATCTTACAAATTATTAAACAAAGAACACTTACTTAAGTTTTGTTGGATATAAAAGTTTAACATATTCACAGGATGTGCTTTTCAGTTGAGTGTTAGCAGATATTTTTTAATATAAATTTTACATTTAATTTTCTAAATCAACATCGATTTTGATTAATTGCTCCACTTTGAATTGCCCCACGGTGTATTTTGTTAGAATATCAAATGCAAACTTGCTACATAGCGATAGCTCTGCATGTTTGAGAATGTTAGATACGATATTAAATGTTATGGAAATGCCAAACACTTCATTGACGTACAGTGTTAGTTGTGCCTTTATAATTGTAGTTATACATATGATAAATTAAGATTATTATGTTAATCGTCTCTTTTATAATGCATAAAATGTAAGTACTTGTATGTAGAGAGTTGTCTTTTACTAAACAATATATTAAGTCGAACTGTTTATGCGCATTTGATTAAAAGCATATCTTTTAATAAATACTCAGATATTATAAGATCATAATACTTTATTTTAGACCATCGGAGAATCAATGTGAATCTGGTGAATGTATTTCAGAAGATAAAATATGTGATGGCATAGTTGATTGTAAAGATGGCACTGATGAAACATCTTCTTGTGCTCAACTACCGTAAGTTTAATTTATTACTGCTTAAAATAAAAGTTCGTGTCATGTGTTTAAATATTTTAGTCAAGATAAAATTAGTGTTTACTTCACAAAAAGCATTTATTAGCTAGCGAGTGTTTCACGCGAACAATGTACCTATAAGTTTTAATTTAAAAAAATTAACAGTTTATTCCGCAAAGAATAATGCTTTAAGCCCTTTATACCTTACAGTAATTCCATTTGGTGTATGCCATTTGCATTTGAGTGACTATTGGAAATGGGTTGTCTTGCAAAACTAACCAGGTATATTCGAATGATAAAACTGAGATTGAAATATCGTTTACACATGAAGAGTTTGGAGCAGATATTACAAAGATTTAGAGGTGTTAACTTGATACAGTGTCTAAAGGCAGATCAGCTGTCTATAGGATTTAAATTATGTTGTACATATTGTTAGCTATGAAAGGGTCGTTGTCGCACCGGCAATGTCCGTACCAAAAGCCCAATATGAGCTAATACTTTCTCAGGCTTATGCACGTATTACGGACGTGTTGTCAAGATGTTTGCCAACATTGCAAAGTCATTTACCCAACTTATGGAAGAAGGGCGACCATGTAACTGGAAAGAGAACTACCATGGTTGCTTTTGAGAACTTAAAAAATAAGTTTATTCTGGCCACTGACAGTTGCATTCTTGTATAATTGCAGTATTAAGGTGAGAGAAATTACTGAAACCGGATAGAAATTATTGCATCACAGAAGGGAGCTGCTTTCTACCTATTGTTAAGTCTATTGCCACCTATTGTTGCTACCAATGAAATATTTTTAGTAACATCAGTATTAGGGCGTGCAAAATTACCGAAAATTTAATTTTACTGGTAACAGTAAAAAATTTAAGTTAAAACCGGTTTACCGCTAAATTACCGGTAAATATTTTCTTCCATTCACTATCAAAAATTAGGGATTGGAAGCGTAACAGATTGTGAATTTTTAATTACTTTTCTCTAATAATTTGGCATTAAGAAAATTAACAAGATCTATTAAGTTTTATCACAAGTTTAATATAAATAAATACATATGTGTATAAGAAACAACTAGAAAGACACGAAGCACAAAATTAAATATTGAACATTGAAATTTTTATTTGTTGTAGAATTGTCTTGCGATTAAAATATCTACATATTGTTAGTAACAAACAAATAGTGTCTAAAGTATTGTCGTTGAGGCTACTTCTAATTTTTGTGCATATTACACTTACAGACGAGAAGGGTCTCTGATTTACCACTGGTAGATTTTACTGTAGTGAGATGATTATCAGTCAATGTTTAAAATTTTCCACAACTATGATTATCATCTTCTAGTATCACATTTTCTTTTTTGGTACATTTTGTTATATTCGCCACTTTAGTTGTGATATCTAGTGCTTCAGGTCCGTCGTTTGGTTTATTAAGGGTTAACTGTTTGATTGCTAAATGTAGCGTTTCCTTCATGGTTAATGCTTTTGTTTCACTGTCTACTATGTTAACTAAAGGAACTTCATCAGAATCATAGACTACATTTGGTTCCTCTCGTCTCATGTTAAGTCGTTCAATCAGAGAAACGATAGTTTTTATCATAGCTAGTTTAGTCCATTTAAATATGTTGTGGCCAGCTCCATCATAAATTTTACGAAATGCGTGTGGATTATGTAAGAATTGTATAACCTCCGACAAATGTATGCGTCTCTCTTGTATACGCAATATTAATTTCGATTTGAGTTCCAAGCTAAGCGCTGGATTTTGGGAGGACAATTCGTCAAGCATAAATTTTATTGTAACAAATTTTACGAGTGAAGAAGTAGTAATAGTATAATATATAAAAGTCATTCAAATTACCGGTAAATCTTACCATATTTTACTGGAAGAAAATCAATATGGAAGAAAATTTTTGCTGTAAATTGAACACTTTGTATTGAAAGGTTGAATTGTAAAAAGCTGCAAAAAGTATTGGACTCAAAAACAGAGAAAGAATATTGGGCTCCGTAAGATTCCATAGATAGAAGATCGAATACCTCCAACATGAAAATCACAAAAAAGGTTTCAGGTTTTCGGTTTTTGGGATATCTTTGTTTTGGGACTTCAGGAGTCATATGGGCGTGGTGTCACCAAAAAATTACAGTGAGTTCGTAACAACTTTTACTGAGTAAATTGTAAGGAAGATTTGAAATACGAGGAGTGTTTGACATAAATCTAGCCTTCGATAGATGGCGCCATATTCGTTTTGACCTCTGCCATTCAACACAAAACGTCTGCAAAAAGAACAATTAGTTTGGTTTTCACTGTCGTCGCAAGCACGCAACTTTTGTGTTTTGTGAAAAATGGAGCCAGTCGAATATCGTTCAGTGATTAAGTTCCTTCACAAAAAAAGGAAAAACAATGCAAAAATGAAAACCGAACTGGATATTGTTTAAGCGCTGTCGCTAGCAACATTCATAAATTTTCGCTAGCATAAATTTTTGTAAGCTGAAATTGTTCGTGGTCTTAAGAGTGTTTTTGATGATGATTACCCAGAGCCCTCAAATATGAGTCACTACACCAGAAATTGTCAACAAAATCTATGATATGATTGTGACAAACCCTCGAATCAAAATCCGTGACCTAGCAAGGTGCTTCTGGCGAAGATAAAACGTGATCCTAAGGATTTTTTTCGTCGATACGTCACTGTGGATGAAATGTGGGTCCATTACTACACGCGAGAGACGAAGGAACAGTCAAATCAGTAGAGAAAAAGCGGCGAAGGCCTACCGAAGACGACAAAGACAACCCGATCGGCAGGTAAGGTGATAGCGACTGTTTTTTGTGATGAGAAAGGCATTATTCTTATTCATTACTTGGCAAACGGTAAAACCATAACTGGCGATTATTACGCAGCATTACTGGACTCTTTCAACGCCGAATTGAAAAATAACGTCCTGGTTTCGGTGGCAAAAAGTTCTCTTCCATCATGACAACGCACCCGCTCACAAAGCGGCCGTCGTCCAGGAAAAATTGAACTAATTAGTCTACGAATTGATCGACCATCCACCGTATTTACCAGATCTAGCCCCTTGTGAGTTCTTCCTGTTCCCAAACTTACAAAAATTGCTCGGGGGATGGCGCTTTGCAATAAACAATGAAGTGATGCCCGAACTTCCCACTATTTTGAAGAGCTCGAGCAAAATTACTTTTCGGAAGGGATGAAGAAGTTGGAAATTCGTCTTGAAAAGTGTATTGCCTTAAAAGGGGACTATGTTGAAAAATAAATGCTAAAAAAACAAAAATCGTGCGTTTTCTTACTTAGGCTAGATTTCCGTCAAACCACCCTCGTATTATGCAAGCACCCTCGGATCATCTACAATGAAAATAGGTACACTCTTATAGTTTTGGGTTACTTTTCTAAATGGATTGCATTCAGGCGACAACATTTCAGCTAATATACGAGGATTTCGGTATTAGGAAGAAACGAACGATTCTTTGCACTAATAGTCAGATGGAATGGACGAATGAACGCATAGAACAATGGAGAAGTTTCTGTCAAAGGTATCATTACCCATCAATGAGACTGGAAGCAATGTCTCCACCTATGTTTCTTGGTATATCGATCTCCTGTTATTGAAAGCACCGATTTAACACGGGAAATGTTGTGTTATTCGGACTTGAATTATGAGTATAACGCTACCGTGTTTTTGGATATTAAACCAGGATAATTGAATAGATCATTATTGTGATAAATCAGTATCGCCTATAAGAAAGGTAGGACAATAGGGTCAAGATAGGACGATGACAATGAACATTAATACGTTATTGAAAATGATTATGTTAGCAATTTTCTAAGAAAACTGATCACTTATCTAATTGACTTTTTCTTAAAGACTTTTTCTTATCGTATGTCTAAGATTTTCTAAAATATCTTTCAGATCTCGAGAGAATTACTGGACTCGCATCTGAAAAATTTTAGAAGTATTTTACTTTACATATAGGACATAATATAAACTATTAAATTAAACTATAAACTGTTGTAGATGTCCTCCTTATTTATTCCGATGCAGTTACGGGGCTTGTATAAATCCATATTATGAATGCGATGGAAAACAGGATTGCAAAGACAATTCAGATGAGTTATCACCAAAATGTCAATCTAATAAAACTGAGCATTTATCGTCTTTAAATTGCGGGTAAATGTATTACTTTTAATTAAATATCTTCACCGTTCAGTAGTGTTGCGACAACAAATATAATATGAATATTATTTTGTAATACAGTTCCGACAGGTATATGTGTAAATCTGGAGAATGCATTGATGATATAGACCAATGTGATGGAATAACGAATTGTAAGGATGGTTCTGATGAGACAATAGAAGCTTGCGGTAGTATAAAATGTTTCTCGTATAACTATCGATGCGCTTATGGTGCATGTATCGATTTAACTCTTCGATGCAATGGTAATTTGAATCTTCACGTTTGTCTTAAGTTTGTTTGATATCTTACATTATTCAGTTTATTTATAATTTCATAACTGATAGTTCTAGAAATAAGCAGTGATGATTTTTTATGTCACGTATTCAATATCAATTATTACAATTTTGTTTAGAACTTTCCTAAAATTGTTTCATAATGTTTCATACCGGTATTGTAATAATTCTGTAGAATTATATCCGAATCAATTTCGAAAGTTTACCTAACACGAAATTTAGTTTCTAGCTTTTATTATAAACTCTCATTCTTTCAATGTTTCCCCAGATAATATTTTAAGGAGGTAATTTTGTTGCTCATTGCTTAAAATATGAGCTATATATGATCTGGTTTTCCACAGTTTATTACTAGCAATAGTTCTCTTTATTCTAAGTAATACTTATAGGTCTGCGATATGATTTATTCAAGATATTCTAAATAATGTTTTACGAAATATTAGAGAAATATTCGCCTTTGAATAGGATTAGTAATATTGTCACAAACGTCCCAGCCACTAACATCTCCCACGAGGGTACCGGGATTAGAGTTTACATAAAAAATTGAATTGAAAGATAAAAGGGAAATAAAATACTTTTATTAATTTTTTTAGACGTTCGTAAATAAAAGGGTACATACGCTTCAGCATGCGCTTTTGTTTAACATCAGATTGAGTTGAACCGCTTCAAGCGATTCACTAGTGTGAATATAATTAGCTTAACTCTGATAGTACCTTTTAGAAATTAAGAAGGTGTAGCCTTGATAATATTAGAATTATAAATAAAAAATCAATCAATTTAAACTTCAAAATAATAAAAATAATTTAAAAAAAAGGAATGAAAAGAATGGTTTAACTTCTAATTCTTCTTAAATTATACTTATTTAAGACGTTTACTTTTCTAATTTTGTACTAAAATTTTTACTCAATCCTTATTGCCAGTAATATTATTTTGTTAGCAAATAAATGTTTTTGCTATCGCCTATTCTATACATAATTTTTACGTGGAAGGAATCATGCAACGATCTATGAGCTAGTAGTTGCGGCGACCCACTTAAAAAATTTATGATGAATGAATCTATCGAACAATAAAAAGTAATAGGAATTTTAGAGTGATGGAACCAAATTTTAAATTCTATATTTATTCTTTACATAATTTTGAAATGCTATCGATCGTTACAATATGTGTAATAGCATGTCGTCATAATCATTTTGTAATTTTTGCACGCAATTTTAAGGTATTATTATATCAACTCATCTCAAGCAGGCAATTCGAATCACAGTAGAATGTAATATATTATGCAAACTGTCTGTATCTAAATAAGGGTTTTTTATATTTTCAATTACTCTAATTCTCAAAAATGAACCTAAATATTATTAACAATTACTTAAACTTTTTATTTCTCTTTTCTCTCTAATATGTATTAATTTACCAATTTATTGTGTATAATTTTTTTTCTCTAATGTGTATAGAAATATGTTGACCTGGGTGCTGATGAAGCTTAATATACCTTAATAGCAGAAATGACCATCCACCTAAAATGTTCATCGGAATTTTTTCTACATTTGTGGTCTCTCATATATGATTCGCAATTTTCGATGATTACCTGCTTAAACAACTATTATAATTAATTTCTGGTTGTGACATTGCAACGATATCTATTCCCCCAATATGTTTAAAACAATATCTGTTTAATCGGTTTTGATCAAATTTTGCTAACTGGGAGTATTTTTGGTAATTGAGATTTTTTTGAGGTGACCAGGATTGACATCATATTAAGTTCGCTTTAATTCACCAAAGCCCGCTTTACTATTAGAAAATGGGTGAATACGAAACATTTATATTGGAAGTCGCTTAGGTGGATAATATAGTTTTGGATTAAAATTATCATAATAAGTTTAAGAGTTTTAACTAAACCTAAACAATGTTGAACTTTTAAATAGTTGTTTATACATACAATTTCGTCACATTAAATACTGAAATGTGAAGTATGAAATGCACATCGTTTGTAATAACGTGCTCATCGACCTGAGATACGATTGTCACTCAAGCTTTTTTAAATATTCATAATAGATTTGTAGAAACTGACGAATTTAATTTGTTCCTATACACTTAATTTATGTTTTTATTAGTTCATTAGTTAAGAATCTTCTCACACGATTAGATTTTGAAGAAGTTACTTAAAACACACAAAAATAATATAGACTTTTATAAAAACAGGCTGTTTGCGGATAAAGCAACTTTTACTAGCAGCATTTAACTGGAAGAACTCCTATTACTGGCATGCTTAAAATCATTTCCAAGAAAAATATAAATTAATTTACTGTGTGATCTCGCTTTTTGTGTGTTATAAAGTGCCATTAAATTTAAACGGTATTTCTTATCTGAATTTCCTGCAAACTGAACTTTTCAATGAAATGCACACTTGGCCTCGACTACTATCAACATTTCAAAGTAATATTTGGACATCGTCGTATTTTTTAGTCATGATTCTACTCCTAATCTGTGAACAATTCATAATGGATTATGCTGAATATAATATGAGCTTTCATAGAATTTCTAAGAAGTTTAATGTATTGTAGTTAAATGAATTTCTTCACTTATTCTTTCTATTGGTTAATTGATAATATAGTGATAATTATAGTGTCTGGTGAAAGTGTTTTGTTAAACAGCTACAACGTTACCACATCTACATTTCAAAAAGCATTCTTGGCTATTTTATATACACGCAAGCGTATAAACAACATCGCTATTGGAAAAAGCATTTACTCAACATGAGCATGTCCAGATTTGTCTTGTTATTCTTCAATTGAGATATAAAATGAATGCATATTTGATCTCTTCGATTTAGTTTCGTTTTTTGGGACTTTCGTAATTATATGTCATATTACATTAAATGATCCCAAGTTTTATCTAATATATTCTTGTGGTCTAGAATCCACTATTCATGTGGAATGATCCGAAGAACATATTTACCTGAAATATAATACCAACACATTTTGCTTTATATTTTTGGAAAAACTTTTCAGGCAAAGCAGATTGTGCTGATGGATCTGATGAGCTTGGATGCAAGACTTTAACTACTCAAAAACCACTAACCAGGCCACCTACAAGACCTACCCAATCAACAAAATCACCAATAAATGTAACAGCGAAACCAACAATACCTAAGTATGTTTTAAATAATTCCTTTGCTTGATACCTACTCATGTTTTGAACTGCATTGATTACGTATTTTAGAAATGGATGTCTCACACCCGAGTATCCACATTTTGGTCGATATGTTCTTGCAGGAGTTGGTACTGTGGAACCCCAAACACCCGTTGAACAAAACTCCGTGATCATTTATTCGTGTAATACCGATTTTAAATTGAAACCTGAGAGTATCGCTCAATATTCGGTCTGTGATAATGGTGAATGGTCCGCACAGCCAGAATGTATAAGTAAGTTTAGAAATTTAAACTTAATGCAATATCATGATAAAATATTATTTTGTGCGAAATAATTTTGGGATTTTTTATATATACACACATACAAAAACTTTTATTGACATACATCAACAATTTTTACATAATATATTTTTAATTACGCTCTTTGCCACAGACAGAGTGACGGAACATTTAACAAAAAGCAAAACAATAATTCTATACTGATTAAGCGGTCGAATGTACCTCATTTGGATCAATTACGAGCGCGCAATATTAACTCACTTCAGGTGGATCAAGTCGATGCTCGAAATCTTGCACCCCTAATTTGCTGGAGAGAGAATCTGTGGAAGTGTCAGGCGGCTGTTCGCAGGTGGATTCTATCTCCGCTGCTCTGTTGCCTTGTAGTGGACGGACTCTTGTATGATTTGAACAAGCAAGGCATTTAAGCTATTAGGTATTTGGAGGACATCATCATCATCATCATCATAATCCAAGGCAAATTCAATTCAAGTGTTAGGAACCTTATGCAAGGAGCATTTAACTTGGTTTCAACATGGACAACGAACGAGGGCCTTAAAGTTAGCCCTCATAAAACTTCAGTTGTACCGTTTACAAGATGAAGGCCTTTTGGACGGCGGTGGTCTAGAACTTTCTGGGACAAGACTACCGCTGCAAGGAGAACTGTTGGAGAAATAATTTATTCCAAACTCACTTGAAACCTACAAATTGCAAATCATATACAGATTGGTTATAACTTCTCAGTTATTGGCATCGCAGTTATAAAATAAATGTATGGCAAATCTTGGAAACTAACTTATTATAATCTAGCATCTAGCTTATTATAGTGTTTGTACAAGTCGGTTAATAGGTCATCCATAACTTATGTAGCAATAATGTGGGGAAAAAGCTACTCCAGGTCAAGACTGTCATCGACCTGTCCTTGAAAAAGAAAATGTCCTTCGTACGGAGAATTTTGTGGCTTCGCATAACATCGACTTTGAATACGACTCCAACTGCGACGTTGGAGATTTTCTGTTAGATGTTCGGTTACTAAAATTGATCATACAAGCAAAAGCGGAAACCGCAGTCTTATCGGCTGAAAGCCGTAAACCGAACAAGGTAAAGAAAATAAGCACGAAGATTACAAGGGATGAAATATTGCATATGAAATAGAATTGTATAACTCCAGTCTACAACATATACATCTAACTTCAACATACATAACGTCTAACTTCGACATAGAAGTTAACATAATAGACTCTTCTACACTTCTTTATCATAGATCTACACTTCTTTTCCTAATTCCCCAAATCTATCCGTATCCTGTTTCTAGGTTAAATTTTAGGCGAAATCATTTATATTTTTAATTCCAATAATTTTGAAACCATAATCTTCAGTGATGAATTTATTTTTTGCTAGGGACTTGCCCAAGTATCATATCAAACGAGAAAATGCTCGCTACTTGCGACTTGGATGGAAGTATAATCAGCTGTGAACGACCATATGAAGGCACCCGAGCGATTGTCAAATGTACGAGTTTATTCGAGGATCGAGCGAGTAATCCATATCGATATTGTTCGGATGGCTCCTGGGACAATCCACTTCCAGACTGCGTACCAGGTCAGCCTGTTGCTGTTAAAAACGTTTATAATATTTATATATTTATTAATTTGCCACGAAATGAAAACCAAATTCTACATGAATATGTAACTGAATTAAATAGTGATTTTGTTTATCCAAATAGAATTAATATTTGAAGCCGAGTATTTGATAATATAATTTCTCCGGTCAATTTAAATTTTTATTTAATATCAAACGAATTTTTCAATCAATTTAATCCGTTTTCATATGTGTAGTAGATCTAAAACATACTAGAATTCAGTCTTTTGATGAACATCATGACAATCTGCATACAGAAACATCGCCAGCAGTATTTTTGAAAGTGACTAGAGAGCTATTGTGAAAAAGATGTTTCAAGCGGGACACTTATTAAAGTTAAAATGAAATAAGTATGTCATCAGTTTTTCTTTGTTATTCAAATTGGATAGTTACAATTCCAAATTAAATTTTATTGTTATATTTAAAATTATGAAGCATTGGCATTGGCTTTCTCCATTCCAAAAATTACTTTAAAGTTCCACGTAATCGACTTTTAGTCAGGTTTTTCTTGTTCTCATACCACAAAAGGCCACAAACTTATTTTATCATTACAATAAGATTACTTATTTTATCCCTTTTACCAAGTCACACAGCCACAAACATAACTTTGTTTAAAAATTTCCTGCTCTTATATATCTTTTGTGATCAGGGAAACATAGAAATTTATTTTCTTTTTCGTTAGGAAAAATATTTCTGGTGCTACAACTTATAAATAAATAAATGCTTTATTTACGGGAATTGCCCCTTAAAGGTCTATAAAGTTATATGTTTTACATATAAATTTTACATTTTACATAGTCAATAGTAGTAGTTCTATAATTTAATTTAGCAGTAGAGCTCAGTTGAATATGTTTCTTAGCCTTCGTTTTAAATTTCTAACATCTATGTTGAACAAATTTATACTGTCAGTGATAAGATTTGCTGTTACCATCATTCTACGGATTGGTTCATGAATAGTTAGTCACACTGAGTTTGGGATAGAACAGGTTATTGTTCCTTGTATTTACATGTGGTATTTTTATGTGTACTTTACTAAGTAGTTCTATATTGTCTACTAGACCGTTCATTATTTTATATAACATACATATATCTGCTATCTTACGTCTATTCTGCAACTCTATATAAGCACGCATGAAGTCTGTTCTTGAGCTACTTAGTAATCCTAATTTGAATCTTATTCTTTTTAAAAATCTATTCTGTACTTGTTCTAGTGCTGTGATATTTTTCTTATAATAGGCGACTATATGCAACTTCCAAACTGCAGTATAGGGCGTACTAGAGATAGATATAATGTTTTATATGTTGATAGATTGTAGTTATGACTAAATCTTGACGTAAATGACTGTAAACTTTTATTCTTAATGAAATGTATATGTTCATTAAAGGATGTATATGTTCACTTCTCTGGGTTAACATGTAATTGATTATTATGACACCATGTGTTAAAGGTATCAATATCTTCTTGTAGCATCATTATATCGTGGGGAGATGTTATTGTCCTACAAAAGTTTAGGTCGTCTGCGAACAACAGGAAATTGGACTGTGTAAAGACTTTTTTTATGTCATTTATGAATAAATTAAAGAATAATGGTCCACTATTTGAGCCTTGAATAACTCCTGATGTTAGTTTCATTTCAGACGAAATATAATCCCCGACCTTTACAAATTGTGTTCTGAACGGTATAAAATTGTGACTGC
>WYDF02274115.1:0-17757 GCA_009867245.2 Adranes taylori | reverse complement strand
CAAATTAATGTTGAAACACACAATGTTTCTTTAAAAATATAGTCAACTTATAGAAAAATTACATCAGAGTTGAAAAATTAATATTTTATGTCTCAACCCTTGATTTGCCAACATATTCATGCGTTATCGCATGGATTCAATTAATAACTTGCATTTATTACGAAATTTCGTATGCCTATATACCACGCACTAACCCATATTATGCATGTATTATGTAACAAGTACTATTATACCTAGGTTAGTACGTACTTGTAATTTAACCGCTGTATTAAGTAATAATTTGTTGCGCTGACTATAAGGATTTTTATCAAATAATTTTATGACGCTTTAACATTGATTTTTATTTTGTATATTTTAGTCTATAAAGTTGGATTGGTAGCCATTAACACGTGACATTATGATCGATATGTGTTCGCTTGCAATATTCGTTTCATTAATATGGGATGGGGTGATCGAATGGCACAAAGCTTTAGTACTATTCATAATTTACTTTCTCAACTTCACAATTATATTTCAAAGATAGTAACATCTAGCGTAACAATGTTTCCAAAGGAAGCCAACAAAACGTAAGCGATATACTTCTCTTACTCTCTCTCCTTCTCCCTTTCTCACTCTCATACTGTCTCTTACTCTCTCTCTCTCTCCTTCTCCCTTTCTCACTGTCATACTATCTCTTACCGTCTGTTTTACTGAATTTTTTTAATAATATAATATAAAAAATCTTTATTGTATAAAAAAATTACATTTCATTTCAATGACACCAATTCAAAATTCAAAATGAGAGTAATTCAATTCATATTATATAAACCACACACAAAAAAGCATAACAAAAACAAAACAAAAACAAAAAGCCCGCCCACTTGGAGAACCGAGAAAGGTGCTTTCCTACTCCCACGCCCCATTCCCCACTTCCTTTCCATTTGCTTCTTCTTTTCTAACCCTTCACCCTATCCTTTCGAATACCTCTACTTTTCTCTGAACCCACTCATTTCTACATCTAGTATTTTTAATCTCATTCATTCACACATACACACAAGTTTCACAAATAGGTCAATCACATCCATAATCACCTTTCTCTGAAACTACTTCTTCTCTTTCACCTACCGCTCAAACTTCTGCCCCATACGTCAATATATTTCTAACACACACATCCATAATAATAATGATAATAATATTACACATCCATAATATTCATCTTCATTCTTATCGATCCCCCGAATTTCTCCTCCCATACGCATCCTATGCTTTCCATTGCAGCCCTCGCTTTCTTTACCACAATCTTAACATGTTCGTTGCAAGTCCCATTCTGTGCAAACATTTACCCCAAATATTTGTACCTTTTCACCATTTCTATGTTCTCTCATTCAATTTCAAATTTATCGTTTCTGCTTTCTCTTCCTCCTCTCTTACACATCATCACATTTGTCTTTTTCACATTCAGTTCTAGCCCTTTTCTTTCCGTGTACCCTTTCACTCTTTTTATCACGTCCTGCATCTCTTCCCTAATGCCTACCAAACATACTATATCATCCGCATAACTCATCGATTATATCCTTTCTTTTCCTCTATTTACTCCCCCAGATTGTTCACTTCTTAACACCCTTTCCAAATCCGCCATGTACAAGTTAAACAAATTTACACTCATTGGACAATCTTGTCTTACCCCTCTATTTATTTCCATTCTGGAACCATTCTGATACATTATCTCCTACTCTCGCTCGTATTTTCGTTGCGTCATACATTCTTCTTATCATCTCTACCATTCTTCCATATATTTTCATTTTCTCCCACAATCTCTCCCTTATCAATTTATCAAACGCAGACTTTAGGTTAACAAACATATATAATTTTCTCTTCTCACCCATCTCTTGATTCATTACATAATTTATTGTTGCTATATTGTCTGCCATCCCTACTCTTAACAAACTCTATCTCTCCGTCCTGGATAAAACACCCTTCTATGTCATCTTTCTTTCTAATTTCTTAATATTTTCTTGTATCCCCAATCCGACAACTTTGAGGATATTAAATCATTTCAATGTCAAATTATTTACACGTCGAATCCTTCGTTCAGCAATCCCTTTGTACAGAATCCCTGAACGTAAATTCTTCTGTCAAAAGAGAAATCATGAAAATATTTGTATATTTATTTACTTATAGTTACTCGCATGATGTACTGTAAGTACTATATAAATTTGATAAATTAGAAAATTATTTACGATTTCCATTTATGTTTTATTCATTTTCTTTATTCCGTGTTGCTTCTAATTATTACATAGCCATTATTGTAAATAATGGATCATTTTTTATTACTAACTTTGTAATAGCTTCGTTTATTATTTCCATTTAATAACGTACCATTTAATAAGGATTACAAAATTTTATGCACAAGATTATGGTATAGACATAATTGCATGTATTTAGGTTAAGAAAACAGAAATATAACAAACAATTAAAGTAACGAGTATTATATTTTTATCTTCCTTCTGTACTTAGCAAATTTAGTTTTCTTACCAAATAAAAATGAAACTTCTTAGAATACATCTTGTTGGTAGTACTAAATTTGCATAATTTTTAAATGTACCTACATAGCTCTTTAGTTGTATTTATTCTTGCCCTAAAAAATTATGCCATATAAAACAATTTATTTAAAATTTTAAAAGTAATGGCATGTTGTTAAGCGATAGTTGTGCGTATCTATGTTAATCTAGTCAACTGTTGAGTTTGTAAACAATCGCAGTATTATTTACTGCAAAAGGATGCAGCGCATTCTTTTGTATCACACAAATAAATGTACGTTTATTACAAATTGGATTTTGATATGTATGAGTCAAATATAAAAGCATGCAAAATATAAATTTCTGGACAATTTACCCTCAACTTTTCCCTGAACATTTTACGCACACTCATTATTAACCCTAAAATCTTTAGTAGGCAGAAAAGTAAATGCCAAATTGACATATATTTTGTTGTACTTCTTAGTTTATAACAGGTCCAACTTTAGATGTACTGGGGGCCAAAATATTTAAACAATTCACGTTGAGTGCCATCGATCAAAAAGTTCCACCAACATAAATTTAACAGAAAAGTACCGCAAATCAAATTGTTGAAACAGGATACATTAGCAGTACGGCGAAATGCAGAAATCAATGTGAACACCAAGGATTATCCGACTCCTTCACTCAAAAATGGGATGTCCACCTCTATGTTAGTAACTACCAGTCTTAGTAAGTGTAACAAACAATTATCACCGAGATTGCTCCTGTACTTTGAATATCATGTTAGAGAAAGCATTTTCACATAAAAAAATGTTTCCAAATATGGATCTAAGCTGAGGCCCTCTGGAAGTAGATTGAAAAAGTTGAACTCTCCTTCAGACGTGGTTTGAAGAACCACAATAATCTCAATATTTCCACAAACTTTGAAAACTTCCCATCTTCAAGTTCGTTTGACAAGATGGAAAATGTGGCAAATCATTTCTTAATAAAGTTGGCTTCAAAAGATTTAACTTATTTTTGAAATTATTAGCATGACCAATTAACTCTGATGCAATTTAATCTTTGTCCTGAAGTCTCTGATACAAGCCTCAGCTTAGACTGTGTCATTCAAGTATTGTGTCAGATCAGTAATGAAAGCAAACTGCTTTAGAAAATCTGAATCTTCAACCCGTCGAACAAGATTTGCACTATCTTTGGTACTGTCTTTTAAATATAATTTCTGAAGATATTAATTTGCACTCATCCAGCGTACATTTGCGGGAAGTGATAGATCTCTGTATTAAGCTTGCAGCTCGCTCAAAAATGCTCGGAATCGGCTATGAAGTTGTGCCTTATTGCCACTAATTACCTTATTGGAAACTATCACCACGATTCATTGCGTCACTTTATTTTACTGGCTTCCCACAAAATGCTTGTTGGCGGAATATGGACAACGTAAATGTTCCATATTAGGCATACCAAGTACTTCCTAATTAAGGTTTCCTAACTAGGCTTACCACTACTTTATTTGGTCCTCTTATACACGTGAATCATCCACAATACAAGAACACTTGTCAAAACTGGTATATTGTTGCTCACTGTTTCATTTAGTGCTTTAAATATATATTCACCCTTTGTATATTCACGTAAAGAACTCAAATCTAGAAGTTCGGTTGACGCTGTCGTCCAAGCATAGAAAAAAGCTGCTGCATTTTCCAATAATCTCTTCTAATTTCTTCGTTATTTGTCCTCGCATACTTTGTACTCGTCTGGAGATTGTTCGATGAAGGAAAAGAACATCTGCAAATTTGTAGTTAAATTGCTTTCACCAAATGCATTTGCCATAACAATTACACATTAACTGTTTCTCCAACATAAATGCTTTAATCCTTTTTACAACTTCCAATGATACATTGTAAAAATACTTCTCCGATATTTCTAATTTTCCTTGTGATCTTGTAAAATTGCAACTCTTGAAGTCCCCTCGTCTTCAAAGTGTCTCACATTGTACTCGTTTGAAGAAGAAATTATGTAGTAATTGCAATTATAACCGATACGCCTGCGTCACAGCGCAAAATTTCAAACCAGAATCGGTTGCAGAATTAGAAATATTCGCGGGCCACAACTTCGCTAGCGGACCGCAATCTGGACAAGCTCGCTTTATAACAATAAGATAAGAATACCGATTGATATTCTATCCTGCATAATACTAAATTTTCATTCCACCTAATGTAACCTTGAATATTGATCAATTTTCTCCTGAACTCTTCAAATATAATATTTAGAGAATCTTCGACATAGTACTCCTTAAAATGAAATATTCTTTTAAATTATACGGCAGTAAATAGGGGAAGCAAGTTTAAATGATTCAGTAGTTAAAGCAATAGCCAAGACTGGATGAATAGTGTCTTACAAGTTACGGTAACTGATTTTAGATGTACGATAGTCAATTGGATATATTTTAGTAAATTCGTTTCACTTATATATCCATAAACATAGAGCGCAGAAATGTTTTCGATAACAATACAATTTAGATTTTAAAGCGCTAAACAAGTCTGTGTCAATGTTTCTACCGTCTTCAGTACCAAAGATGTACCAAAAACTTTTATCTTTTTAACAATACAACGTCCGGGTATATTGGAGTACAATTGCTTCCATTAAATAATTTAAGCCTCTTGTAAATATTTTCAGTACAAATAAATATGTTAGTTTACAAGAAGAAAAAACAAACAATTGTGTACAACACACAAAAATTATACAGTAACTACAGCTGCCGTACTGTACCATGGTCAGTGGGAGAGATTTCTGATGGCAAAGAATAGGTTAGTGTAAGACAGAAAGTATTTCGGAAAAAATAAATGCAAACGTTCTCTTATAACCTTGCATAAGGAGCACCTTCGGCTATGACATCACCCAATGTACCATGGTATCACTGTCCATGGTACAACACGGGGAATAAAACAATTAAAAAATAAGTAATAATCAAATAATTAATTTCAAGAAAGAATATCGGTACGTGATATTATTTTGACTCACCAGAAATTAGCTAGATAAATAAGTCAATAATCTATAACAATAAATGATCTAATATAATTAAACGAACAAATTTATGCGGTGTATAACCAGAGAATCTTCACGAGATGCAGAAATGTACATATTATATAGAAGAAACGATGATCGTCCTAACTCGTAGTATGTAATATATAACGCCTATATTCAGACGGTCCGTTTTTTGCACAAAAAAGACTCAACGTAGTTTATTTTTCTTCCGTACACTTCAGATATCTGTTTTAAAAATTCGACGCAAGTGATTCAAGCATTTTATTTACACATAGACGCCAATTTCGAGGAGGAATTTTTCTTATCTTATAACCGTTCTTTTTAATGGCTTCCTAGTTCCAACGGATAATTTTTATGGCGTAACGGGCTATCTTATTTACTTCTAAAGCCATTGCTACTTTTGAGCTTTTTCTTGTTCATGTAAAATTACCACCAGCTTTCAGTACATAAGGAGTTTATATACACCAAGGGTTCTTTGATATAAAAGGTCACATATCTCAGCACTAGCCACACGTATTTTGAGCTCTGTGCTGGTTATTTTCGAGCAAGATATCGGTAGATTTCGCACGTTTTAACTAATATAATCCTCTTTGAATGATCAAATCCATTTTCTTGAACAGCGAGCGAAAAATCGCAGCATTGAATCTGATTTGCTCAAATAAGCGCCAGCAACAAGTCACGTATTTGGTTTAACATTTAAATTAAAATCAATAAAGTCAGTAATAGATTCTATAAACACCAGATCAGGTAGATACCTATATTCTATTGTTAATTTTCGGCTGAATCTATCTCTCGTCATCTTATCATCAGATTCATTTCTTCGCACTCACTCATAAAGATTTTGTAAACCCTTCCCTGTAATCTACGTCTTCGATGCGAAAGTGAGGAGGTCAACGTCAGAGAAAGAGAGAGAGTCGGTTGATGTTGTTCTAGAGGCTCGTGTGGTTCGTATAAGGCTCGTATAAACTCGTGTGGCTGCTTTATCAGGCACTTCCTGCATATATTTATTACATTAAATAGCAAATCAGGATCAAGGGTTAGGCATAAATTGTAACTGTTTCTTTAAACTTTATTTGGTGATCTTCGATTGACAGCACTCGAGGGCTCACCCTTCTGCGACCAACTAGCATAATAGATAGCATAATACTCTACATCCGCAGAAAGCTAATCCGTTTTCTGCGAATGTAGACTAAGAGAATTTGTTCTCATCGACTCGCTAACAATTTTTAGAATTTTATTAATTATATTTTCTAGCTATCTTAATTCTCACTGTGACTAGTATGGCGAAGCCGATGGCAAATCCGACGGTAAATATGACCCCATGTGGCATTCTTGTTTCCAGTAGACTCGCCACTCCCACCATAATATTTCACAGAGTTGTGAAATGCTTTTCTGCGGTAATCGGAACAACTGTCCTCGTGTGTGTTTTCTAAGTGGGAATAGCTTTCCTTTGGGAACGTCGTCGTCTCTATGTCTGATGCATGCAGCGCCGGGTTAGCTGTTCTCAATTGCTTCGTTCTTATTTTATATTATAGCCTCCAAGAGTCTGAGTCTATTGTCTTTGAAAGCTATTGGCAACAACATCTTTGGCTGCATCTTATTTCTTGCCTAGTTGTTTTTTGCCTCTTTGTATCTTGGCAGTACCTACTATAGATATCAGATTAAGAATCTTTTCAGTTGCCTTTGGCACTTTCGTCAGTTCGCTTATTTTACTTATCCACCAGCATACCGGCTGCGAACCGTGACGTAATTTACGGCATGGCATTGATTTATCAAAAGACCGACTAATATGTTGTCCGTTTGGCATAGGTGTCGATATCTGTGGCTCGTTCTACCAGATACTCTTGTTTGAGTATTTCTATTTCGAATGCTTTTCTCTCTAGTTTCTGTATCGCCCAGCATTTCGTTTGTTGTGGCTTTGTAATTCTTGTATTTGCGGTCCACTTTGTATTCATTGGCATTAATATGATCGCTTCCTATCTCCTCCTCTAAAACTTTCCAGTCCCTCATTTGTGCTGCTGTCTTTGGTGTGGATATTGTAATAATTCTTCTTCTATCCGAAAACATGTGTCTTCATGACAAAGAAGTACTATATAAAGAAAGCTATATATTTTTCGGATGATTGTTTTCACATGATCAACCTCGGTTGTTGTCAAAAAATTAATAATTATTCCAAAACTCTCTTTTTAATTAATTCAAAACTTTGTTCATTTACAGAATAATTATGAAGAAACACACGGGTTTTTAGTACCCCAATTGTTCTATTTTATTCAGCGCTGAAATATTTGATTCATCTCTAACACGACTTGCCTTTGTTGTGCTACATTAAGCATCTTTTTTAAATTGTCGAAACTTACAATATGAACCATAATATAATATGATGTAATAAATTTCTGTGCCAACTATATAAATTCAGATAGAAATAGAATCTTATTACGAAAATGTTGATTGCGTGTTGGAAAATCATCATTAAACCATGCTGTGTTTATTACAAACTGAAATCGTGATTCTGTCTGCTGTTATTTTTGGGTGAAGAAAGGGGTTTACAGTGACTGTGGAAGAGAATTATTAAAGATAGGGCACGTTGAGGACGTAAATTATGTGTGAGGGTGTTGATGTACTTACTTACTTACTTATACTGTTGTTAAACTTAACATGCACGATTCTAGTTAGTGAATTGATCTATAATTATATAAAAGCAATTAAAAAGTTTTATATAAGTCGTCTTTTTAACTGTCTTCATCTAGATATCATTTTTTACTCTGTAATAGACTGGATAATATATTAAGTTAAGTTTGTGATATAGTTATATGTGTAATTTATATATTTTCTTTATAGAATATCAAGCGAAAAAAAAGTATGTAACATAGTCAACTCTGCGAGACATAAAAAATTTAATTTCTTTCATCGGATTGTCAATATATATTTTGATTGGAGAGCAACTCAGCTTAGAATCATAGAAACAAAATACCGTAGCAGTAATGCTAAGCGAAATTATCCCTTAAAATTATTCCAGCGTCAAAAGCTTCCGCCATCGTAGCTGGATGCCAAAAATCTCTCATTTCATATAAACAGCAAAGCCATACCTAGATCTATTTCGACAAGATGCATTGTGGGTCTAGTTTCTGTTAGATCCTGAGTAAGCATTAGTCGGACAATTCTATTAGTAATAACACTCAAATAAGCAACAAACTTATTCTCGTAGAGTGAGCAATAATCGCACTCCTGAATCTGTTTGAACGCTAAGTAAGCGCCACCAGTTAAAATCATTTATTTATGCTTTCGAATTTAATTAAATTCACACCCTCAATACTAAAAACTCACAACAAACATATCAGTTAAACAAAATTTACGCCCTTAAATCTTAAACCTGGCTGAAAACTTTCGGTCCTTCAATATTTAATTCGTCTATTTTATTTTTTCACTCATCTACACATTTCATTACCCTATCTGTGCATCTACGATATCAATGATGAAACGAAGAGGGCCGCAGCAAAAGAAGAAGGACGCCATACGTAAAGCTTTCCTGTCCTGCAGAGGAAGCCGCGATATCACTCCCGAGCGACCAATGAAACAGCGTTGTCCGAGAACACCACGTTACATAGTCGTCAACGAGCCGTCCGAACCAGAATCACCAGACAATCCTCCCCCGAGCCAGTCCAACGATCCGTGGATACCACCAGGTTGGCCATTAGCTCCGACAGCACTAGGGGACGTCGCACTACCTCCCCCGCCGGGAAAAGGATGGTTATACCCAGTTACGCCGGGGGAACATCGTCGTCGTCTCTTCCGGTCCATTTTCGGAAATAGCGACTAACGTGACACGTATTCACTTTTCCGCAGACGTCACAACATCACTAACTTAGCATCTATATCATGGCCTTCAAAATCCATGTCCAAACCGAACAATTATTCGTCGACAATTATTCAGAACGTGCATCAAAATTTATAATACCATAATTCGCTACTTTTATATTTTAATTTTGTTAACTGGAAAGAACATGACCTACATTTTCTTGGATTATAAATAGAGCAAAAAAATAAAGTAGGTGTTAATTTCGAAAATTGTGATGAAAAGGATATTATAAGAATTAGTGTAAAAATTGAGGCAAGGTGGACACGTGTTTCTCGCATAGAGTTAGCAGTTATCAACACCTTCTCTTATTCCAGATACAATTAACGTTGAAATGGAAAAATTTAAGAATTAGTTGTCGAGGCAGTCATAGCGTAACGGTTGAGTGTCGGATTCGTAGTTCGATACATTCAGATCTTGCGGCTATATTTGGAATAAGAGAAAGTGTTTCTATGCGAGCAACACGTGACCACCTTGCCTCAATTTTTACACTAATTCTTATAATATCCTTTTCATCACAATTTTCGAAATTAACACCTACTTACTTAATAAAATCCAGGTTATGGAAGCTCATATACAAAATTAAAATCATGTTTGCCTGCTTCGAAAATCTGTAGTTTGTATTGCTATGCTATTCACCTATATATACTACTTCGGACAGTCATTGAAAATCCCCTTATAACAGACAGCATTAACAAGAATATTAGTTAGAAAAGATTTTCCAACAAATTGTAACGTATTTAGTGATAATAAAAGAAACCATTTCAATGAGGACATTTCAACAATGAAATAGCATTATGAAAGAAATTAGAATTAGTGCATAGAATTAGAAAGAAATAGTAGATAGGATTGGCCGATTCTGAGACACGAACCTCCTCACGAGCGCGAACATCTCCGACATGTATACACCATGCATTTGCTCTATAATGCAAACATGTCCTGACATATTTAAGCCATGCTATTTCTTACGAGCACGAACATCTCGCTACATATCTAAAATATGGTTTACATCCCGAACGCGAATACTCGCCAACGAACACTATGTAGCTCTGGATTGTTGTCTGTGTGTTGTTGGTTGCTTAAATTTGGTATATTCCTGCATTTATATTGCGGCATACATTCAGCGCTAGATGGCGCTATGTGGTTGTATTCAGTAATAATATGTACATACAAGTGATGGTCCTTTGTGTTGATAAATAAATACAAGTGGTGGTCCTATTAATAAGAATCTAAATAAAGATGGTGGCCGTTTGGCGGGAAATTTGAATTTTTTTTATCTGCTTACATCTAAAGGTAAGTACCATGTTTTTTTATATTTGAATTTTGGGCTGGTAGCGCCTGCTTCGTGTGGCTCCTTCCAGGGCTGTTGCGGGGTCTCACTGGTGGTGCGCCTGGCACTGCGGTGGGGCGTTATGACCTTGACTCAACTCGTTCTGGACATAGTCTTCTTCTGCACGATATCATGTGTGGGATCTATCATAAATAGATGCATGTACTTGCGCTTTAATACCCGCTTTTTGAAATTTGGTAAGAGTGCCGAGATGTTAGAAGGGTTGCCAGAGCAATAATAACGTTCAGAGGTGACCAAATTTTTTTTACACCCTTCACTCACTTTTGCCTCCACTACTCCTTCCCACAAGCCACGCTCGCAAGGTCCATGTTCAAGGTCAATGTCACGTCAAGGTCAAGTGCAAATGGATGGCGGTGGTGGCAGGGTTTTGTACAGATTGAGCACTGGTGGTAGGGTTTCTAAAATTAAGAGTCTAGGATCATGAGGCCCACGCCTTTCTTACTTAGTGCTGCCCTCTGTCATTTGTAGTGAGAGCCATGCTACGCATCCTCCTGGTGGGGGTCATTTGGACCTCACTATAATGTTTATTTATGTTAGTAATATCATGTTGGAACCTAGAATGGCTTGACCTTGAATGGAATCTTTTCAATATAAACTTGCCGACTAAGTTTAATGGGCGTAGTTACTAATGTTTCACCCAAGTTACGTTGTTTTCCCTTTTGAACCATGAAAGGTATAAAGATATTTTACCATTAAAATAAGCCATTCGGTGGGGTTTATACTTTGGACGTGTTCCAACAGACAGATACTAATAATCTTAATTAAAACTATACTGCCCTTGCATGAACGGTATATTCTTATCGGAAACAACATAGAAATATGTGTTCTTTTTCGTTAGGTAAAAATAGTTGTACCTTTTACCCCGAAGCGTGGAACTATGTATAACTGGAAGTTCTCTAATATTAATTTTTATTCAATTCTACGTCCTTTTTCGAACTGACTATATTTTTGAATTTCTACATTCACATCATTTCTCATCTGATGTCAAATTCAGTTGTTAGTGTTTGTAAATAAATTGTAATGGAATTTTTAATAACATCATAATCCCGTTTTCCATTTTTGGTGTACTTAAGCAAAGATTGCTACATACTCTGTAGCAATCTGGTGGTTGTTTAGATTTGGTTTTCTACAATATTATTTGATAATCCCAAAGGAGGTATTAAATTGAAACTAACTTTATGCATTTTCAATTTTCCCATGTGTAATAAATTTATTTTATACATAAGTGGTAGAAACAAGTAAAAACCTAAAGTTTCCTTTAAGTTTGTACAATAATCAGCTAAAGAAACTAAAATAGGGCACTTTATTTTTGGAACGATGATAGTACTATTAAAAAAAAAAACAAAATTTGGTATCAAATAAAACCTTTAGATTAAACATAAACTTCCTTTAAATATGTTTACTTTATATCACTCATATACTTAGCATCGTACATCAAAAGTAATTTAAGAATACCAATTTAAAAGTTATACTATTACTGCATAATTTAATAATATACATAAAGTATAAAACATATTCAAATTACTAAATGGTAATAAGAGCGTTCTTAAGATGTAGAAGAAGATGATGAAGAAGAAGAAGACGAAGTTTTGAAATTTATGTTCGCAATTAACACGAGATAATTCTCGCAGTATTTGCTAAATTTGTATCTGTAATTAAGTGTAAGAGGGTGAGCACGTATATTAATTTTCACCCTAACATTTCACAATGTAAGTAAGTAAGCAAGGAAGCACTATTACCTCTTTTAACTAGACTTTAGCTGATATCAAATTGCAAACTGCATCTTTATTTGAAACTTAAAAGTTGCATAGAAAATGTTCTTAAGTTCTTTACGAGAACGTTGCTAAATATATATGAAATACAGAAGTTTTGAAGAGTATATTTAGAGTATTATTAAGGAAAAGATAAACTTTCTAATGGAATTTAACTATCAGTAAAATTTAATAATGACAAATGAAATTGTAAAAAAAATCACTTAAATGGTAATGATCGTTTCTGTGCAGTGATCAATGAACTGAAAAAATATTGAAATGAATACTTATACTTATTCAGTATATTTAGTCCGTAATTATTAAACCTAATAAGTTCAAAATTCTTAATGGTAGCAAAATTCTTAAAGACAAACTGTCAATGTATTAACGGATAAATGATTCCATATTATGGACAATATATGTTTCATAATAATTGTCCATAAAGTAATTGGTGAATGCTTGACCCAAAATATGGCAGTTTAACCTAAAACAATTACATAACATATTTCTCTTAACCGATCTGCAGACTGTTTTACCTAGCTGTTTTATATAAAAATATGAGCGCCGTCGCTTTGCCAACAGCCGATGTGCCCATTCTCACGTAAGTAACGAATTGGCAATAACATAACCTTTCAAACTTATATTTAGCTATCCAAAATTATTTATCCAAAATTTCACGGATATTTATATTCAAACCCATGGAATCAAATTTATAATGAATTGAAATCAATTTTCAGCACACTATAACTTCACTGGGAATTCTCCTCAGCTGATATTCCCCAAATACTATTGTAAATATCAGTTTCCAATTTCTGATCATTCAGACACCCCATAATGGAACAACAGTGGACCCTTCCAAGAATTTTATTAAAAAGAATTCAGCATTGCACAATTTGATAGTGACTTAACATTGCATTCGTCATTTACATTCGTCATAACAGTTAATGCAAATCGGAACTCGCAAAGCGAACTCTCAGATTTAATCTTCAATTCAATAGTCCGAAATTAACCTAACAGTAATTAGCCTTTAATTAATTTCATTCAAATAAATGCTACGTAAGCTGAACCACCAGCACTCAACGTTAGGTAAGGTGAAAAATACTACTAGCAACTTAATTATAGCAATTTAATTACATCAACCAAACTAAATCCCTTTTGACAACAGATCATTTTAGCTTTTCAATAACTAAAGCATTGCAATCTCAAGATCACATTAAGCGAATACGCCAACCTTAGAGCACTTTCGAAACATTTTACTGGCCATTTGACACCAGGAAACCCAAACAAAATTCACCTAAACTACAGGTAATTCTATTTATAACCTACTACTAGAAACTCGCAATGGAAGCACATAAATAATAGAATTTTTATCTTGAATTTTTATGAACTTTTCAAATTTCCCTACTTTTTGAACGAACAAATTACACCGTCTCAACGCTAAAAATTAACTCGTTTATTTCCTACAAATCTAGGAACATATATACTCGGTGTTGGCCAGGGATCAGTTATTGGCCTGCTTCTTTTTATATTGTTCATTATTGATCTGCCCATGAAGTGTATTTACTTCGTTATTATCACATATAGTACAATTGTTGAGACTGTGACTATAGTTTGAACCCTTTCGGGTCACCTTCAGACATTCAGACTTAATTCATACGGGTTAAATTGTAGGGGTCTTTTAGGTGACCATATTGGGACTACTAAGGATTGGACTTTCGATTGGAGTTGCTGTTGGTTGATAAAGTACGAGGGAATGGAGTTGATAACTAGATAAACGGAAGCAACAACACGATAACGACGCGACAATGATTACGAGGGTTCGAGTTTTGGTGGAGTCAAAACTATCCGGGAGAAAGTTAACGAGACGGGAGCTACGAACAGATAGACGGAGCAATAGCAAGACAGCGACTACGAGGTACTGGCACTGGACTTATTAGTGTCACCTACCAAACGGGGGGGAGTCAACTACCAGATAGGTAGGAGCAACGACACGACAATTATAGTGACGAGATAGTGTTAACTAAAACGATAATTATAAGAACAACAATAACGAAAACAACAACGAAAACACAACGATTACGACCACGAGGGATTGGGGCTATGAGGGACATTGTGACAACTATACTCGAACTATAACGTCAAATATAACAACAATAATAGGAACAACAACAAACGACCAGATCGAGAACAAACGACAAGACTAACTTTATTTTTTGATGTACTACAGAATTTAAATATTTTATATATTTTCTACGATTGTAGAAAAGCTGCTTTTTTTCTGTATCTGAAAGCGAAATGAAATGCAAATGTTTTATCTGTGGTTGCGTGTGTGCTTTAGAGGGCTAGGTAGATGTGCAAGTATGTTTATTTGAAGAATCCTTGTATTCTTACCTTTTAGGCCTAAGTAAATTACTTAGAAAACATTGAATACCTTAGGGTTTATTATGAAGTCTAGTTGGGTGTTTAATAGATTTGCGCGCGTGTTGTTCCTGTGTATAGATATTTCAATTGTTCGAAAATATTTAATTTGTTGTAGCCTTCTACTATATGGAGTGGTTCTAATTTATTTATGTTTTTAAATTTGTGATTTGTTTCTAGACTGTGGTTTGCAAAAGTACTGTAGGACTTTTGGGATCTGTATGATCGATCTTAGATGTTCATTGAATCTGGTCTTCAGGTTCCTTGATGTTATACAGATATAGCAATTATTAGATTCCTCACACTATATTTTATAGATGCCGGATTTTTAAAAATATTTGTTTCGTGTTTTGCATTGAACATTAAACTACTTAGTAAGTTTGTGGTTTTGAAGGCTATTTTTAGTTTTTTGGCTGTTAGATTGTCCTATTTATTCTCATGATTTTCTAAAATATAAAATTGATGTATATTGTACGTCTGTGTTTTTCGAACGCGGATATATTGATATATTGAATCGATTGCGATTCTTCTCCGTTTTTTTTTTGTTTATGAGGCAGTTTTTTTTTCCGTGGTTGAGAAGCCATTTTTTACGCCTACTGTTCTTAGTGTTTCTAATTCAGTATTTAAGTTTTCAGTTGACAGAGAAATTGTCAAGGGACGATGAATCATGAAGTTAAATGCAGCTATTTTTTCGAGTATGTGTGGTTCGAGAATTTGTTTATTGTTATGTCGTTTTGTGTTGGTTTTATATTTGTGTAGGTCAAGAAAGTTTGTTTTCGAGTTTATTTCTGTTTCAAGGGTTTATTTTAAGGCGGCGGTGGGGGTATATTTGATTAATATGGTTTAGGAAATTTGAAAGTTGTCTGTAGGTACCTATGAAGCATGCGATTATGTCATCATACATATCTGTACAAAAAAATCTGAATCTGCACCAAAAGGATATATGCTGGTTTCCTAGTTTTCCTTTTAGGATTTTTTCTCCTATTGTAAACATGAAGATGTCAGCTAATAATGAACTGATGGGGGAACCGGTTCGGAGGCCATTATGATTTATGTAGAATTTATTGTCAAATTGGAAGTAATTGTGTGTGATGCATATTTCAAGGCACTTAAGAAGATCATGTTTTTTGCCGGAGTTTGTGTTAGTTCTACCTAGCATATCTGTAATTATGGAAATACATTCTTGTGAGGAGATGCTAGAATAGATATCGAATACATCAAATGAGATAAGTTTAGAATTTCGAGGAGTTTCTATATAATTGTAATTTTCTCACCAGTTCTGTGGAGTTTCTTATGCTATGTATTGATGTGAATTTTGTGAGGTTTTTTATTATAGGGTTTAATTCTACTACTAGGTTTCTGGTTGATGAGTTTATGTATGATACGATTGCTCTTGTGGAGCTGTTTGATTTGTGGGTTTTAATTTGACCGTGTAGTCTTGGGGCTGAGGGTTTTCAGTGTATACGTTTTAGTTTTTGATAGTTTGAGAGAATTGCATTGGTTTGTTCTAGGCAGGTTTTGATTTCCGATTGTACTTTTTTGGTTATGTCTGATCGTAATTCACCGATGTTTGTTTATTGGAAGACTTCATTTATTTTTTCTACATAGTTGGATTTTAGAAGGATGACTATTGCATTTGATTTGTCGCCTTTTGTGCACACAAGTTATTGTCTGGTTTTTTTTTTCTTATTTGTGCTATTTTTCGGATTGGTTTTAGTTTTTCTTTTATGTGTTTAAGGGCGATTTAGGCATCTATTGCCAAGATTTTATTTTCGTTTTTTATTTTTATGTTTGCGAAAATTTTGAGGCTTTCGTAGAATATTGTTTACTTGTTCATTACATGTGATGTATGATAAGTTAATAAAGTTATTTGTATTGCAGCCTTTGGTCTTCTTGCGTATTCGGCTTTGACTTCTGTGACATTTTCAGATTCTGTAGTTTCTTAAGTTGGTTTTGGTAGATTTTGTGTGTGAAAGTGCTGATTATGTCTCGAATTTTGTCATCTAACAGGTTGAGTATAGTTGTCACTATCTTACTACAATTGTCGTGTTGTTGCTCTCACCTATCTGGTAGTTGACTCCCTCCCGTTTGGTCATTGACACTAATAAGTTCAGTCCCTCGTAGTCGTAATCGTTGTGGTTGTCGTTTACTTTGTTGTTTTCATTATTGTTGTTATAATTGGCGTTATAGTTGGAGTTATAGTTGACACCATCACGTCGCTATAATTGTTGTGTCGTTGCTCCTTCTGGTAGTTGACTGGTCAGTGGTACTAATAAGTCCAATCCCTCGTAGTCGTTGTCTAATTATTGCTCCCGTCTATCTGTTCGTTGCTTCCGTCTACCTGGTTGTTGCTCCCGTGTGCGATCGTTAACTATCTGCCGGATATTTTTGACACCACCAAAACCCAATCCCTCGTCATCGTTGTCCCGTTGTTATCGTGTTATTGCTTCCGTTTATCTACTTATTGACGCCATTACCTTGTACGTTAGCAACAAACACCACTAAGTCCAATCCTTAGTAGGAATTAAGTGTGTATGTCTGAAGATGGCCCAAACGGGTTGAAACTATAGTCACAATCGCAAAAATTGTACTGTATTATTACCACAACGAACTAAAAACACTTCCAGTTGATCATATTAATTTCAAATAATTTCAAATATCTAGTGTATTATTGTTTTTCTTTATCAACAAAACATCAAGGCATGATTTAGTCACATAATTATTTACATTTCATTGAACTTTTTATTATGTATAATTCTCTGTCAAAAGGTTTTGAAGTTAAACATTTTTGATTTGTTATTAATACGTGAGATTAATTGTTTAAACTTTTAACATACGTGTTTTCTA
>WYDF02274104.1:0-17757 GCA_009867245.2 Adranes taylori | reverse complement strand
GCAATCCGTTAATACGCAATTCAAAGGAGGGGTCATAAGGAACAATTTTTCATATAAAAAGTTTTTTCTAAAAAAATGTTTCTTGCTCAAAAAATTCAAAGAAATTCGATTGTTCGGTGTCTGTTAGTATGTACGTATGGACATATGTATAAATCTGTATGGACGTATGTACACGTCTGTATGTTCAAGAATTTCTCCTTCCCGATGGGACCGATCTGGTGTAGACTATGAGCCGGCATAACGATTTTTTTCATTTTTCTATAAATCCAATATGGCGGACAGGAGCCATTTTTTTTTCTTCAGAAATTTCATATTCAAATTAGGAGATTGAAATTTTGCACACATATAGCGCCTTATATTATGCGTCCAATAAAAAATATCCAATGTCAAATTGTATAGGAAGCGGTGTTGCCACGTTTTTTTGAAATATCTGAGGAACGATAAAAGATAGGACACTTTATTGTATAAATATTATTGTAGAGGCTATATAAAGGCCTGTCGATTTTGTTTGTGGTTATACAGGGTGTTTTTTGTCTTGCTAAATTTAGGGTCCATTTTCTCCAAAAGTTTCGCAACATTTTTTTAAATTTTTTTGTGTCGAAAGCTCCTTTAATACTTAAGCGGATAAGCGAGTTTAAAAAACTCGCACGTCATAGCACCGGAGTAATTTGACCTTGAAAAACAAGTGTACTACCCTAAATATCTTGGTTCCTATGAAAGCTGGAATAATGAACATTGGGGAACGTATATAAGACCCAGGACCCTCAATTTTGCCAGTATAACCAACTGAATATACCAATTTTGAGCGATAAAACAAATTTGCACAAACTTTTTAGTAACATTCTGTATATTATCTTATATTTTGTATATTATCTGTATATTTTCTTATCTTCATAACTTAAAATTTTGCAACTTGTAGCAATGGCAACCGACATTCTACAATTATATTATATACATGTAGGACATACGTAATAGCTCATATATGCAAAGTTACAGGAATAATTATTTTACGCTGTATGAGACATATAAACTGCTTTCGGAATTGAATAAATGTTATCAGTGGCGGATACACATTATAATTTTTGGAGGGGCTCGAAATGATTATTTTATTGAGAAATTCAGTTTTAACATTAGAAGTTTTAACATTTTATTATGCGTGGAATGGAAGTAATGCAATCCTCACAGGTGGTATAGAGCGCGATGTTGCCACATTTCAAATTTTACAAACTTTTTGTTATATTTCAGGAATTATAAAAGATAGGACACTTGAATAAACTTTATTCTATAGGTCACCAAAAACTGGTTCAATTTTATTTGAAACTCTAAAATTACAAAAATTACAAACTAAGATATATACAGGGTGTTTTTTGTTTTGTAACGTTTGCCATCGTTTTACTTGAGACCGGCTATTGTATTACATTAAATATCTAGGTTCCTATGAAAGTTGAAAAAATAAGACCCAGGGACCTCAATTAGTAGGTAAATTCGGTGAAAATGTTAGTCAAGAGCGGTCGTAGGCCGCAGCAAAGCGGACTGCAAGACATATGGTGACTGGGGAATTCATGGGTAGGAGGAAGATTCATGGGTTAGATTAATGTTGTTTAATTTACCCTAAACACTATTGTGATAATTGAATTTAATAGAGGACTTAAAAGGTGACAGTCAAAACTAAAAGGTTCAACTTTTGTTTTATGTAAGATGTAACAAAACGTAGGACTTCCAGTATATGAAAGATGAGGTGGCGGAAAGATGAAGATGGGGATGGGGTGGTCCATGAATTTTTATAAATTCAGCTATGATAAATTTGCAAATGTGCATCAATGTTATTCTTAATGAAACTTTACTGCTTAAATCTCTAATTGTGTTAGATTAGACTAAAACTACTTAATTCATAAAGTCTGGTTGAATACAATCTTTACAAAGTATTTATAATCTTGTAAATATAGCAATTAAAAACAAATGGAATCTTAAAAAAAATTAAATTACGAATTGCTACAATCACTAAATATTGTATTTTCCTTTGAGCTGTAATTTAATTCTATAAAGGTGTGCTAGTGCTCTGTTAAAACTTTTTTATGACGTTAAATATATTTTGTCACGTTTAGCAGTGTTTTATTTACAGCATTAAGTTTAATTTTCCTCTATTTTAAATTAGCAAAACGTGAAATTTAATTTAGGTTATCCGAGAAATTCGTAATGTTATACTATTCAATTAACGTGATTAAGTCTTCTTCATTAAAACCTATTAAGTAAATTAGGAAACGTAATAATATAAAGTTAAATTACCTCCTGTTCAGCTTCCTTATTGTTACAATGACCGCCAGTACCAGAGGTTTGAACAGAATTCATGTTGATATTGGAGAAGTTTCAAGTATATAATCTGCTAGTAGATACATTTATGTCCTTTCGAAATCTTGTTCTTACACAACACTCAGATAGTTAGTTGTCTAGAAAGACATTTCTATCTCTTACACTTGAATAATTATTTAGATATTTGTTTTACAAATTTCACTTCTTAGTTTATCACTTCATGTTAAGCAATTTATATGTATTGTATACAATTACACTGTTTGTGTTAATGAACTATACGTAACCTTCTACATTATAAACTATTAGAGGTTTCATAAATTAATTTACTAAAATATTGGAACAGCTCATGTTGCTATTCATATCGGAAAGTGATTTAGTTTCATTGTTTAGCAAATTTATGACAATGTTTAATTAAAAATAATTAATAAATTATAAACTTATATATTTAGTTAACTTTAATTACATTCTAGTAATTTATTTAGTGAATCCTAATTTATTCATAATTAAACATATTTTATTGCATCATTTTAAATATGTAATATGAACTACAAGGTTTGGAAACATGTTTATATTTAATGGAATTATCATGTTCTTCATATGTTTAAAGAATTAAACTTATTATGTTCTCTTGGCCTATATTTATTTATTTAATATATGTTTCAAATATGATAGTTTATTTAATCTATTGACACGTACCAAAAAAATAAAGAGCTGAATTAAATATAATCTGATGCAAGCATGTTAACTTAGACTATAAATTATATTCTAATAAAACGAAGTACTTCATAGAATTCACACGCAGGTGTTCGCAGGATGCAACTGCATTCCATTCTAGGAAAGACAAATTCACGTACTATTTTTTGCAGTTATAGTCTAGGGGCCCAGGTTAGGCCGCCATTCGTCGCTAGTCTATAAAGGGACATTTGAGATCTTGCATAGATTATTGAAAGATAAGTTGTCATGAAGTTGAGTAATATGCGATTCTAATTCCTTCTAATTAGAAAGTTCCAATTTAAAATTCCAATTTTAAATACTTAAATACATTTAGTGGAACATTGCATCGCAGTACGACACAAGCATTTTAGATTTTATACTTATTTACTTAATTGTTTTGTCCAAGGGCATTTAACTAATGACTAACGAAAGCCAATTATATGAAACATGTTTTATCTTTATATTTTAGATATTGATTATATTTTATCAAATTAAAATGTTTTTTTTTAATTTAGCCCTCAATTGCCTTGCTTGTCGCCAACATCCGAAACGGATAGGCACATTCAGAGAAAGACATGTTTATTAAGTTATATAAAACATGTAACAAAAAGAACCCATCATTAACGTACGGCCGATTCCTTTCCGGTCAGCCTGTATTGCAGGAATGATTTTGGGAAGTTTTATGCACGTTTGAAAGGGCCATGTCCTCCACCCCCTTCCACAAATTGATTGAGATTTGCTAATAGTATAATTTTCATTTATAATATTTCTGAAACGAATATATATATATATATATATATATATATATATATATATTACGGATAAATGCATAAAATGTAAATATACAGATTGTGTGGAGGGGTATCCTCGGCACTCAAAATTAAGTTCAATTAAAAATGCGGGTTGACACACTTTTTGAACATTCTCAAATGGTTGGAGGCATCTTTTCTTAGTATCCAAAAATTACAGAAAGATAGCAAATAAAGTTATTACTAATCCAAATAATCAAACTTAGGTAGTTGGTAATCTTGATAGTATCTGTAGTGTCTACTCAAATCAGACTAAAAAAGGTGAGTGTATCACATAAGCTAAAGTTTAAGAGATAGACATCTGCTTTAATGACAATTTAGGGGATTTTTTGCTTTTTGTCGAGCTGGAAAGAAAGAGGGGAGAAAAATATCCTTTGGTTGTATAATCTTGGCAGAATTATTGGGAAAATTTATCCACTTATTTCTTTCAAGTATTCTGGATGCAGAAAATAGAACCAACCTTCTGTTGATTTCCAAATGTTCCAAAGTTCCAAGAGCTACCTTTAAATCTTCAACATGTTGCGAGAGATCAATTTCATATATTGGGTACTCTTTTATATGTTAATGTAACGATACGATTTAAGCCCATACTCGTTGTTCAAATTGTTCAACGCTTTTTAAAATTCAAGAAGAGCAGTGGTTGGATGGGATACTAATCGATTGTCTATGATCATCGCCGTGTTTAATGCTCGTTGTAAAATAGTTTTACACAAAAAATAAATTTATTTGAACATTGCAGGAGGCTTTAAAATACAGAAACCATTGACTAACCTTGCTTTCACTAAATGTCAAAGTTCTTTCTTTGGAAATCTCCAAAGCGGTTTGTGAATTAAAAATAATATGGGATTTTATAGCGTTAACTTGTCAAATTGTTTTTTAAAAGTATCAATTATGTATAGGCGAGAGTCACAACTGGCATTGCTGAGGCTTAGAAAAAGTCTGATAACTTATTGTGCGATGTGTTTAGCAGAAGACGTTGTAACTCTCCTTTCTATGTTGGCGCTTTTCGTGTCTGGTACGCTGTGGTTTATTGATGGTGGTCGTACGCTGTTGTTTATTGATGGTGGTCGTACACTGGGTGAGTGGATGCTGATGGTGAGCGTACTATAAATGCATTTTTATCTGGCTTGTTGGTGTAATTTATTGGTTGTTTATTTTCACGGTATGAATGTAATATAAGTTTACAATTGTTAGAAATGTTCTCGTTGTCATTTTCTTTATTCATCGTATTCAGTCGTTTTACGTATTCTATGGCCTCTCTAGTTATTCTTTTGCTATTGTGGGTTTCTATGGCTATTGTGTTAGAGTTTTCAAAAGCTATTCTGTGACCGGTTGTGCTATTATGTTGAGCAAGGGTGGACGTGCTGAGGTTCTTATTGACTTGTTTGTGTGTTCAGCTATTCTGGCTGATATTTTTCAGTTTATTTGATCGATAGAGACTAAATAGCATTCATTGCAAGGAACTTCGTACACTCCTTTGTTTTCTAGTGGAATTTTCTAGTGGAATCTTGCGTGGTAGGCATTTCAGTTTGCCAACGTTTCGCCAAAACCGCATCTGGCATTGTCGACGCTTCGAAAAAGTCTGATAACTTATTTTGCGATGTGTTTAGCAGAAGACCTTGTAATTCTCCTTTCTATATTGGCGTTTGTCGTGCCTGGTACGCTGTTGTTTATTGATGGTGGTCGTACAGTGGGTTAGTGGATGCTAATAGTGGGCATACTATAGATGCATTTTATCCTGGGTTGTTGTTGATGTGAATTACTTGTTGTTTATTTTCACGGTATGGATGTAATAGATGTTGCCAAGTGCTGGAAATGTTTTCGTTGTCGTTTCGTTTCTTCATCGTATTGAGTCGTTTTTCGATTTCTATGGCTCCTCTAGTAATTCTTTTGCTATAGTGGGTTTCAATGGTTATTGTTCTAGAGTTTTCGAAAGCTATTCTGTGACCGGTTGTGCATTTATGTTGAGCAAAGACGGACGTGGTGAGGTTCTTATTGACGTTGTTTGTGTGCTCAGCTATTCTGGCTGATATTTTTCAGTTTGTATGATCGATATAGACTAAGTGGCATTAATTGCAGGAAACTTCGTACACGCCTTGGTTTATAGATTTGGTTGAAATTTTGTCTTTTGGTTTGGATAATATGTTGCTGATTTTTTATGTATATTGAATACTATTTTGTTGCCGTTTTTCTTTTGGATCGATGTTATTTTTTCGGTAGTTCCTTTTATATACGGCAGAGTTTGCAATGACAATTGGTTCATAGGATGCTGGTTCCAGACATTTTATTTTTTGCTTCAGGTGTAGATTTTTGTTTATTCGAGTATATCCGTTCTGGAGCAGTGGGCCTCGTAATATTGCGATTTCAGAGTCTATCCGTTCGTTATCAGTAAGTAGTCTGGAACGATGAATTAAAGTTTATATTATAGAATTTTTCTGTCCTGGGTAGTGGTGTGAATTATCGGATGAATAGCGGTTTATGTGAATTTTCTTTCTATAAACTTTGTGTGTAAAAGACCCGTTAGGTTTGTTGAAATGAGTGCATCTAAAAATGGTAGTTGATGGTCGTTTTCTACTTCCATGGTGAATTGGATTCATGGATGTTCAGCATTAAGTGCGTAGATGAATGTCAGTAATTCTTCTTGATTTCCATGTAGTCATATAACAAAGGTGCCGTCTACATAGCGCAAACATAATTTTGATTTTAGAGGAATCTTGTCCAACGCTCTATGTAGCGTTATCCTCTATGGATGAAGTAGATGTTGCTAGTGCTGTGGTTGATTAGATCAATGATGTGCGTAGGAACTTGGTGTTCTGTTCTAAGTATGTTCAATGTTTCATCTACGGGGGTGTTCGTGAAGGGATACGACATCGAAACTAACTATTGTGTCAGTTGGTTGTAGTATATGTTTTCTGAGGATCTTTAAAAAAACGTTGGCTATTTTTTACATGTGATTCAAAGGATACAATCAAAGGTTGAATGTATGTGGCCAAATATTGTGAAACAGGATGTGTCGGAGAATCAAAAGAACTAACGATGGCTATTAGAAGAGTATTTTATTTGTGGATTTTCGGTAATCCATAAAATTTTGGGCATTTCGATGATTTTTCGCGTGAAATTAATTTGTTGACTGTTTCGGCGTCAATTGGTGAAGTTTTAAGTTTCGTTTTTGTAGTTTTTTCTATGTACGTGGGCAATATTGTGGTAAAGTCGGTATTTATTTTCACGGAAATGTTATCTTCAAGTCATTTAGTTTTTGTTCATAATCGAAGGTGTTCATGATTACTGTTGCATTCCCTTTGTCAGCAGGTAGTATCAGCATTTCGTTCTTGTTCATTAGTTGCTTGAGAGCATACAGGATTAAAGAAGATACTTAAAACTTATTTTCCTATGGAATTTATACCTATTTTCAACATTTATTTACATAGGTGTCATAAATATTTCTATAATTAATTATTAACAAAAAGTTGTACCAATATTAAATAAAAATATTTTATTGTATTTTATATGACCATAACACCTATTTATATTCTCATTGCGAATGATACTAGTGTTCTCTTCCCACGTTTATAGACTTGGATGTTGCAGATCAGTTGGTTTAACACAGGCGTGTTTCATCTTTATTTAGTCGCCTTCTTTGCGTATTATGTCATTTTCTTCTCTGTTTCAATGCAGAATTTGTATTCCTACATGGTACAACATGATGTTAGATATTCTAACTGAATATTTAATGTAGAAAGGAAATGCTTCCCTCTTACATTATTTATTACAGTAATATACAATTCACAAGCGCTAAATGAAGAATTTTCTGAAAAGAGTAGCACCAATAAGATGTAGTTGCAATAAACATTTCAAGAAAAATTGTCAAGAATATCCGTAAAATTGTTCAGATCATGAATTGGCAGAACATTTCATGAAACAGTGGCATTTCATGATATGAGCAATTCTATAATTGGGCCCCTAATATTGTATGCACATGTCTCGAGGTCATTGAAATGTACGCACTTTCTGCATGGCAATGAATCACAAAAAGCCTATATAAATGAAAAATTTAAGGCAAGCATCACACTTTCCAAGAAAATTGGGAATTAGAGTACTTTTGGAAATAAAGAAGGAAACTGGAAATAAAGAAGGGGAAAAGTAGTCGCGATTATTTTGTGGCGTCCATGTATTAGAAAGAGAACAGAGAAAAATAATTTTAGTGATAGGCTTTCTATAAAGCAGGTACTAGCTCAGTACGAAATGTATCGAAATAAGTCGAGACGTAGGCATCAAAGGCAGAATTTAATAGGCAAATTTCTTAGAATTTTAATAGTTTTGGACTAGTTCAGAATGGTACAGAATTTTATAAGTTAATAAAAAGTTCTATTTATAGTACGGGTATTTATTAGTTCATTTTTATTGTTTAAAATATGGCTGAAACACAAATGTGAGTGAACATTTATTTATTATAAAGCTTATTGGTGAAATTCAGACACCATAATTTTTTTGATTTTACTTGAATAATTAATTAAAATGTAATGTTAAATAATTGCCATATAACATACAACTAATCAACTCTGAGTCTTATTGAAACTTGAAGTAAATTATTAACGCTATGTCCTTTTACGGATGTATTTTAATTTAGCCGTTGACTATGCAATATATAATTGAGTGAATGTTTATTTTTTGTCACGAAGTAAATAAATCCTAACAAGTATTTGTTTTATTATTCATCTAAATTCATAAACCTTTTTTCATTATTGTAGTATGTGTAGTAAGTTATTTAGTGAGCAAGAAATCGTTTTAAAATATTGATATGTTTCATTTAAACAATGTAAATTTAATTCAGCTATGTTAATTTCATGAATTATCAAACATGATAATTTCATCAACCATGTGAATTTTGTATATGGCCAAGGGGAAAGTACCGCGACGGACAATAAACCAGTAGGAAAAGGGAACAGAAAGTAGTTTTTCACGTGTAGTAGTGATAGGGTTTTCAACACACAAAAGTGAAACTTTTTCAAGGAGCATGTGAGGTGCCGACACGGTCAACCGACAATATAATACGCTAAACTCCAGCTTAGAAAAATACAGAATTTTATTAGAAGTTGATAACTTCAGTTTGAAAGTTTATTTTTTAAGCACCCGTATTTCTTTCGTTAATTATTCTTGTGAGAGGTATGGCAGATGTACAAATGTGAGTATTGAAATATTTTATTTTAAATCTTGATTGAGAAACACAAACATTTGAATTTTGGCGTTAGAATTTACCAAAAGCGAATTATTTTTTTGTGAATAGATTACTTTAGAATTTTAATGTGTTTTAATAAAATTGTTTATTACTCTATCATGCGTGCTCATCATATCTAAAAAAAATGCTTCAGTTATTTGAAATCTGTTAATTAAATTCATGGACCGTATTTGCTTTATTAAGGTTGAATCTGGACTTCAATCAAGCATAGGTTCCAATAATTATTGTTTAATTATACATTGTATCAGTGAATGTACTTCTTAAAATCCTCAAAATACGTTTTACTAATTCTAACTACTTCCTAAACAAAGTATTGCTTTAAGATTCCGGTTGAATTGGATGGGTTTTAATTGATAGTAGAATTTACTTATCCAAATAGGGCTCCTCTCTTCCTTACCATTATTTTAGTTATTTCTACATTCACTTGCACACCTCGTTCCATACATATCTATTGACTCCAATTATCCATTTCATTTCTTCTTTTGTTTTTGTCATACATACTATATCATCTACACACACCAAAGCCCACTCCCCCTATCCACCCCGTCCTTTCCTTAACACTTCTTCAAAATTAGAAATGTACATGTTAATCAGGTTCCCATTCATCGGTTTGTTTATTTTTTATTTCAACCATTCAAATAAATTGCACGTTAGGTTATGTATTTAGGCGATACAGTGAATTAACTCCTGTAATCCCTTTTTTATGCTAGATATCAGTACAGATTATTTATGTTGATACCTGTATATATTATAATCAACATTTTCTTTGATATAAATTTATTAGAATTATGTAGCTTATTATAAATATTTATTGTTTGGAAATATTTTTTATTATTACGAAACAAATCATGATAAGACTGAAAGCTCTTGTGTTCATAATTATGATATTCAAATAAGTTTTGTGTAAGTCCGTTCTACTTATACGCGCAGACTTTTATAATAAACTTGCCAGAAAAATATTGTAGCCAAAAAAACATGAATCAAATTTTATGGAATACATTTTTGTTTTCTACAGTAACAGGAGTACGATATAAATTTATTCCTCACTGAATCAAATAGAAAGTTTTATTCTAAATTTAATGAGGTAAGTTATAAAAATTTTACGCCAATGAAAAAAAAAACTAGATTTGGGCCCATTAAATATTTGCAACAAAAAAGTTATAGAGATTAATATCTCTTAAAGATTTTACGATACATAAAAATCTATATTTTTGTTTTCTGTCGTATTTATAGAGCGCTAAATTAATGTACTAGCCGTGAAAGGCTGAAAATAACACTAAATAAAAGGTATATTCTGTATAAAATTACAATGTGTATTTAGGTTTGAATGTAGAGTGACGTCAAACTAGCTTCAAATCATTAAGTTGGAAAATGTAATTTGCATATATAAAATAGAATATCAAGTAAACCAATTTATAAAATTCTTGTTAGTAGTATGCAAAATAATATATTTGTTTTAAACGAGTTATGAAATTTATTTTTTATCATATATGTAAATATTCAGAAGGATAAATTGAAAAAAAAATATTAGAACATACACACCAATAAGGAAAAATTATTGTTTTTTTTCTTGATCATTGCCTGCAACCACCCCCTCTCGCATTTTGGTTATACACCCTTCAGAAATTCGTCAGAATAGAAAATTTAGATTTTTTTATTATGTTGCTATAATATATGTTGTAACTATACTCCTTAAACTGTTACATTATTGCAGTTTACGTGTTTTTCTTTATGTAATAATTCTGTAACGGAATTATGGACTATCTTTAACATTTCTAACAGCATTGTTTTTTAATTCTGATCTTGGCGCATCATACACTATATTTTCAAATTTAGATCAGTGTTTCTCAACCTTTCTTGGGTACCGACATATTAAAAATATGCGCAACTTTTTGCGACACTCCAAAATATTTTTAACTTATTTTATTAAAAACATTCTATTTTGTACATATTACTTCAGTGTGAAGGCTATGCGTGCTTAAGGAAATACATCATATACCATTACAGCTCCAAAATTGATGAGCAAACTTGCAACTCATCATCTCATCACAACTCATCTCAATTCTGACGAGTCTCTTTCGCTTCTTCGACCGGATTTCAGTTCATGCTAAAAAGCCAAATTTACAGAACCACGAAGCTGAAAATTGAAACAGAGTTTTAATTGCTTTCAAATTGATTAAAGAATAAATTTTCAAATTGATTAAAGAATTAACTTTCATAATTCTAACCCAGCACTTCTCTGTAAATTATATTGAAGAGACGACTGTTCACTAAGACTGTTGAAAATCTCATTGCCGATTTTTTTTTATCGTTAATAGTTGGAAAGCAGTTGAATATTCTTTCGGTCTTTTGCTTTTCCACAACGACAGTTTCTCATTAAATGACTTCAACTTTGATGAATACGTGATGATGTTCTTGGATGGTTCTTGAAGATTTTAGTTTAGTGAATTCAGTTTATTAAATAAATTGGAAAGAAACTGAACCAGATTCAAGCACCAGATTTCTTGATACTCAGTTTCAAAAAAGAATTATACTCTATTTCTGCTTTGAAGTAGCTTAGATTTCACTTCTATTTTGAGATGTAGATGTCTATGAAGAACTTATCGATTTGAAAGCCAGCGAACTACAGTATGATAAGGTAAGCACTTGTAATCGGAGTCCATTAGTTCACAAAGCTGTGCAAAGAGATGTGACTGGATTACTTTATGCAAAGATGTTAATTTTTCTTTGTGAGATTCAATATAGTTATTTAAGATTTGAGGTTCTAAATTAATATCCGTGATTTGTTGCAAATCAAAATTAATAATTTCGATTGGTGTCAGTTTAGTTGCGCCGTGTACAGATTTATTGTATGCTATTAAAGCCTACAAAACTTTGAGGTCAATTGGATCATTTTTGAATTCTGCACGGTTATTTAGCAAATTTGTATGTTCAATTTATATGTAGAGTGAAATCTCTCTATTATTACTTTACTAGAGAGATGATGTGGACTGCAAGTTGTATTTCGACTTTATGTAATTTTAGGACATCAGTAATGACCCCGGTGTCAAACTTAGAGCCATTGTCAGTTATAATCAGTCCCGATATGGAATGATGTGAAAAATAATGAAGCAATGCTTTTGTTATTTCTATAGCTTGCATATTAATTAATTCGTACACTTGTACATACTTGAAAAAAGAATCTATGATTGTTAGAAACTTATGTGTTTCATTTTTCAACACATCAATATGCATCTCAAAAGGTTTTACAGGTGTTGGTGTAACATTAAAATTAAGTTTCATTGGATTCCTATCATACTTTACAAGTTTACATATATCATAGCTACTGATGAATTTTTGTATGTTTGAAAAGTAATACTTAATTTATAATTTATTTAGGGTTTCCAATATACCCATGTGATTGCATTTACCATAATTGTAATTTTTAATTATTTCTGTTTGCTGATTTATAGCTTCAACATCTTCTAGACGCGTTGAATACTTTTTAAATTTATATTAATTGTCGAAAAGCTTACTCAAGATAGAATAAAAATTTCTATATAAATTTTCATTTGAAAAGAAAGAAGAAGACATTTGATAGAATAAATGCTTTTATTAACTTTTAACTTTATGAAATATATTTCGAAGTTATCTTCTGAAATTTGTACAATGAACCGCTGTTTAAAATTATTAGAATTTTTAAATAATCTTTCAATTATTGTATCTGAAGGATTTGTTTTTACTGAGGCAAATTTGATTTGATTTTTGCAAAATGTAATGCGTCAGATGAAATCAGCACTAAGCACAGATGTTTTCTTTGCTTCTATGTATTGTAACGTCATCATTTTCCTCAATTAAGTTTTGATCGTTTAGGACAGGCGGTTTAGCAATTACGAAAATGTCATTGTTGTTGTTCTGGTAAAGCCGTCTGTTAAATCCTTGAACGTAATTGTGCAGATCATTTTTTCCAGTATTGCCGTCTTTCATCTGACTTCTAGTTGTCATAAGGTGGTCGGGATAATGCGTCATTGTTGTTGTTAAGTACACCTTTCTTATAGATAATCCCGTAGTCGGACTCTTCAAGACGTAACCTCCAACTAACAAGTTTAGAGCTGGTTTCATTTTGGGAGGACAATCATTGAAGTGGCTTGTGATCTGTAACTAGCTTAAACCCCCTGCCATGCAGGTAAGGGCGAAAGTACTTGATGGCCCAAAGAATAGCTAACAACTCTTTCTCAATGACAGAATAGTTGACTTCATGCTTATTTAAAGTACGTGACGCGTAGCCTACAGCGAGATCTGAATTAATGAGATACGACATTGGGATATTACTGACGCGCAAGAGTTACAAATCCTTTGTTTTTTCCTTTCACTGGAAGACATGCATCGGTGAAAATGCCAACGCAGTTTTCCCAACTCAAGTTGAAAAGCAAAGTGTTCTTGTTAATCATCTTATAAATGTCATCGCCGTTTGTAGTGCCAGTTAAACTTCTGCAGAATAAGAATTCGTTTATAAATTTTCCGTTTTTGATGAAGCAAATGAATGCAACAAACTGAATTTTGGCACAAATTTCCGTGTATTCATCAACTTGAAGTGCAGGTGTCTAAAAGTGGTCGCCAATTTCATTTTGTAAAAGCGATGAATTGTTCATGATTCTTCTCGCAGTTGAATTATTTGACAAAGGCACTTTCTTCACTTTTGCGACAACATAAGATGCAAGAATAGTTTCAACAAACCCTAGGAATTTTAAATCATTTTCTAAAATCTTGCGACACACTTTAAAATATTGTTAACCAATTTTTCCTCTCTTTTATTTTCATCTGTATGATATAGTTCCAAACAAGTTTCATAAATAGACCTGGCTTGTGTTATGATCTTGCGGTCATAGTTTTTCTTGAACATTTTTTGCATATATGCTATTGTTAATATTTTTTATCACTGATTTCAGTTATTTTAATGTAGTGATATAATCGTTTTTTGTGTTTCTAATTTAAAGTACATTTTTAAAAAGCTTTAATTTGTTTGCAACGTTGAAACTTTAAATTATAATTTTATCTAATTATTAAACGGTTTAAGCTAAAACATTAAAAACATTGTTAAATACATATCAGGTTTAATTCCAGTGCGAGGTAAAGCTCATTTGATATGCCTATAAAAACAAAATTCTAACATTTTGCGGTTTGAAAATCGCGCTGGCAATTGTAGTGTTAAAGTTTATTTGGTGGCTACGCTAATGAGCACGAAAGACCACTTAGTTGCCAACATGTCTAGTGAATTCTTTCAGAATTTAAAATTTGTATGAATATAAAACTCACTTCAGAATTGGAGCCCACATGTTGAATAATTAAAATTTGAGTATTCCCAAAATTCCATTTATTAAAATTTCTTTATGAAAAGTCATTCATTGTAAGGTAAGTTAGAGTGTTGAGATGTTTTGTGCAGACAATTACGTCTTCTTCAGAATTAAATATAATAGCTTTTAAATCAATTGCTTAAGATAGAGCAAACCTGATGTACCTTCCTTTACATGATTGGAGTTAACTTGGATTTACTGAAATTATATTTATTTAGCTGAGTTTAAAAAAATTCTATTACTAATTATATCAACAAGTAGTTGAGAAGTAGATAAATATAAATAATTTTAATAAATTTAAATTAACTCAGATTGCTAAAAATCGTGTCATGATATAGGTAAGTGTTTAAGGCAATGTAGAGAAAGTTACTTTTGCTCTTTTATATGCAATTTATTTGAAACTTATTTTAGAAGAAGAGACAAGTGTCTCCCCAAAACATAATTGTCTTTTCGATAGATTATGTTCATTGCCTTGATCAACATTTTTATTACAATTGTGCTCTCTAGTCAATGATGGGTCTTATGTTTACGAATGGTCCAGAGTTTGTCCTCGAAGAAGATATAAAAAACTACAGCTGTTTTGTGATTCTAAAACGAGATTGATTCCCTGAAATATAGTTGGAAGTTTTCAAACATTACTAGATTTGGTATTCTTGTGTTAGATTTATGTAGATTCTTGCTTATGGAGCAATTTATACCTTCAAGATATAAATTTGAAGACTAATATCTGTATTTTAATTTATATACCTCTTTCTTCTATTTACTTCTATTTTAATTCACATACTTAGTTGGCAGCCTTTCCGAAAGTGGAAAATAATGCTAGGATTTGGAATTCGTTGCTTTTTTGGGGATTATTTTATATTGTAAGCGTCACTGTTAGTTAAATGGGTGAGGAGTAAGTACGGTTAAGTTTAAATTGAAGTTTAGTTTAGTTTTAGGGTTAATTACACCATTCTGTCTTAACGAATTGATAGAATTAAATCTTAATCGAATATAGTTGTTTGTTTTCTCTGTTCTTTCGTTTGATTTATTTCAAGGTCTTTATATATAAATTTTCAATTCTTTGTGAGGGAATAGAATAAGACCTAATCTTGTTTTTATAATTTTGGTCGTATTTACAAATTTAATTAAATTCCAATTGTGTTGCTCTTATAAAATACAATTACACTGGTGTTATTTGGTTTTTGCATTGTTTTATATTGGTTTTATGATACAAAAGTACCTATTTACTATCAAAATCCTATTGTAAAAGATTAGCTTATTAAAGTATAATTTATTTAATGTAGAAAAATTAAATATAAAAATTAAAATTCAAATAGAAGCTAAAGTTAAAATATGAAAAATTTAATTGCCTGTTTAACATATCTTCTGTTTTGAAAATCAAGTAATTAGTATCCGTTTTACTATTATAGTAGTATCCGAATCTTTGTACTCTCTACCCTTTTGTTTAATTTATATGCACAGAAAATTTTCAGAGAAGCCGTTGAAGACAGAACAGAGGGTACAATCGCTAATTTAATCGTCATCAACAATCTAAGATATGCCGACGACACGATTTTATTAGCAACAGATAAAGCTGATTTACAGGCACTCTTATCAGTGGTAACAGACCATTGCAAACAAATGGGTCTACGCATAAATATAAAGAAAACCAAATGGATATTCGTCAGCAAAAACAAAAACATAGTTAACAACTTAACAGATATTAGCGTGAACGAAGAAACAATGGAGAGAGTACAAAAGTACAAATATCTGGGTTGCTGGGTCAATGAAAAAAGGTACATAACTCAAGAAATCAAAAGCAGAACAGAGCACGCTAGAACATCATTTAAGAAAATGCAAAAAGTATTAAGCAATAGAGCTCTAAGAATTCCCTTAAGAATACGCTTATTGCGTTGTTATGTCTTCAGCATATTATTCTATGGGATGGAAGCATGGACCCTCACCGAAACAATGTGCAAGAGGATTGAGGCTTTCGAAATGTGGGCCTACCGAAGAATGTTGAGGATATCGTGGATGGATAGAGTGACAAATAAAGCGATTCTACAGCGTATGAAGAAAGAAAGAGAGGTACTTAATACCATAAAAAGAAGAAAGCTGGAGTACTTCGCCCACGTAATGAGAAATCCCAAATATGAATTGCTCCATATAGTTATTCAGGGAAAAATAGAAGGAAAGCGTGGTCCTGGTCGCCGAAGAACATCTTGGCCTAAAAAATCTTCGCCAATGGTATGGAGTAAGCATCACGACACTGTTTGGGTCCGCTGCGGATAAAGTGAAGATCATGCGACTGATCGCCAATGTTCTGGGAGGACACGGCACTTAAAGAATAAGAATCTTTTCATAAAGCATTTCAACTTCCAATTGGGAAAACAAATTTTAATGAAAGTCGCAGCTCAATAGACGCAGCTCAAAGGAAAGTCTGTCTTTTATATGTCCGCGCAATTATAATATATTTCGACATCGATTTTCAAATAAGCATTTGGCTGGTTGCAAAATATTTCTCACGAAAGATTGGTTTATTGCTGCTATCATTCGTACGTACCCATTTGAAAAGAAGAAATTATTTAAAAGTATTATAATACAGTTAGTTTATCAACGAATACATTTCAAGAGATCATAAATCATCAACCCGAGATATACTCGCATCTCTATTCTTCAAGTTCAGGTCGATCAATATAATATCAATAACGGAGGCATCCGAAATAACAATTCGTATCTATTCATTCGTCCGCCATCGTGGAAACGAACGCATGACAGCAAACCATATAAATAGCAGCGATTGCACTGATACCTTCTTCTTCGCTTAAGTAATTAAGCAATTAACGTAAGAATACGTAGCATAGAGTTACGAATAAACCATTATTGTTAATCTTGCATAATGAGTTTAATAAGTATTGTGAATTAATTATTAATGTAACTAAATAAATTACTTTGTCTTGGCAAATTATGAAACGTATTTAAGTGTTATTTATATAATGTAAGTAAGAAAATAAAATAAGTAAAACAAAATAAAAATCACATTTGTAAACAAATTTGTAAAATAAGTTTAAAAATAAATAATAAATTTTTTTAAAAATACGTTCCACTGACGTGATACCTTAATTCCCGCCTGCGTTTACACTAAATTGGACCTAAGCGGACGCATGCTGTTCTAAGTACATGATTCTAAGTACATGGACCCAGAGGCGGCGTAAGGCGTGGGCGACGTGGGCCACAGCCCACGACTTCGCGGTTTGAGGGGCCTCGCGCCACGGAGATTTATATTCGCATACCTTAAGCGCGTAGGTATGTGTCTACTAGGGCCTGAAAATCTATCTTTACAAAAAAATGGTATCTATAATTCAAAAAATGA
>WYDF02274093.1:0-17759 GCA_009867245.2 Adranes taylori | reverse complement strand
TTTTAAAATCGCGAGGCCCCTCAAACCGCGAGACCGTGGGCTGTGGCCCACGTCGCCCACGCCTTACGCCGCCTCTGTAATAGTAGTCTCGAAATCCGGATTGAAGTCTTATTTTATTTTACAATAAATAAAGAAAACATATTTTGGAGTAGGAACATTGTTTTATTAATGAATATGGTTACTCCAAATCACTGTACTAAAGAAGAGAGTTTACTGTATTTACCTTATTATATATCATCATTTTTGGCTGAACTCAACAAATCTAATAATGCTGAGATGGCATGCGATCTATTGATCTGGCGATCCATTCACCTAGTGGCGTAACTAAGCGCTACGCGCCCTGGAGCAAACCTACATGAGTGCGCCCCCTAGGATATTAGAAGTGTTTTTTTCTGGCTTTAGCCTCGGAAAAGTTTGTGATTAATTCATCTAAATCTAAATTTTTTATTTTGTCTCTTTCGATGCCAAATACTGGATCTTGGAAGTATGTCACCAACTATTTGGCTTCTTCTCTTTCTCCAATTTTGCCACTTATTGTGCAGAAATGGAGAGCCTTCAACACATCGAAATATAGCCATCACAAAGCATTCATGGGATCAATACGCGAAGACCACCTAGTAGGACACAGCCTTTTCCCAGTCTTTGCTGGGGCAGTCTCTTTCAAAAGAGCCAACCGCTTAATACTACTAAAGTTTACTCTAATTTTTCAAAGGATTGAGGAATTTCCGGAGTACTTATCATTTAGTACGATATTCAAATTATTAGAATAGCAATGGATAAATTATGCCGCAAGATATCGTATTTTATTTTGTCTTGTAAGCAGTTGTATATTCCACTCATATTTGCGGCACCATCATAACCTTGTTCTCTCAACTTTTTAATATCGACGAAGCAAGCTATTTGGACTCTCTATTTCTGTGGATGTTTGGTCCTTCACAAAATGATTCTTAGGTAGGTACATCGTTTTCATCCTTTTCAATTACTATGTACCTTAATATTATGCTCAGCTAGTTAATTTTTCCAATATCTTGTGTTGAATCGGTGATAATGGTTATAAATGTGGAATTTTCAATTTCATTTTTTATTTCTGCATTAACTTTTGGGCATAATCATTCTAAATTAGAGGGCTTAAATTTGGATTTTGTACTGTCTTTTGGTTGTTTGAGCAGTTCGTCAGTAATATCGTCATAATGAGACAGAAAATCTATGATTCCAAGAAAATTGCCTCTAGCTGCACTATTATCCAGTCGGTGTTCACGCAGAGGTAAATTATTAGTTGATAATAAAATTATGACATCAAGCACACGGCGCAGAACTTTCCGCCAGTAACTTATATCGCTGGCAATGTTTTTCTTACTGATGAAATCGATTGTAAACTCATTTTTCCACCGAGTATATATTTCACAGCAAAGTGCATGCTACTTGGACTGCTCATGATTATCTATATTACAACTTAAATGTGACCAATCAGTAATGTAATGTCGTGCAAAAGTAATGTCGGTATTCTTTTCAAATAACCAACGGGGTTGGCAATAGCAGACATTTAATTTGGGCGAAGAACTCAGCCAGTACCTCTCAATTATCAAAATCTCTGTATTGTTGACGTAATATTTTACGTTAAACGACCTATACTGGTTTGGTCCTTCCAAGCACTTTGGGAACGGGCCTTTTGATTGATATGGACCTAACAAAATGATAAGCCGTTTATTCTCTAGTGATAAAGAATCGGAAAAGTTCGTAATATCAGCATTTAATATCACCACAGGCTCTACACAAACAGATGGTATAGAATTAATCTCTTTAACATCATCTGCATCGGCATCGCCATCATCAGTGTCGTCTTCCTTAAAACCAGAAGTGGCAAAAATTGGATTTTGTGCATCAATTAATTCGGAATTTTAATTAGAATCAGTTCGTTCTTCCTTGAATTGCTTGTAAACAAAGCAGATTTTTCAATAGAGATGATGGAAGTACATGGTTGAGAAGAGGCAGGCGTAAAATAAGAAGATAATTTTTGAATTTTTATGCACAGGATTTCATTAGCTTCTTTCTCTTTTCTTAAATTGTGCACCACTTGCCAGGAATTTTGCTGAAACCAAAATAGAAATGGTGATGCGAAAATTCGACAAGATCAATAGTACAATATAAAACGTACAATACAGGACCAACGGGGTTGGCAATAGGAATCCTCTTGGAAAAGTTGAATTCACTGAAGACTAAAACTTGATGATATTCAATCTACAACTGTGTTCCATAAAATAGCAGTGTGACGTTATAAGACATAAAATGAGGAATTTTAGTAATTCGACATAATCATTACGTCATATCAGAAAAGAAAATTACACAAACTATATAAATCAACAAAACTGAACCCTTACAATTAATTTAAAAACCTCAGATTTAATTTTAAAGACAGAACAGGTTTGCTGGCTATTTTGAACAATCTTATCAATCTCCTCTACCAACATATGATTACAAGGCTATTAACATCACAAGCCGTAATATCATAGTTGTCAACTCACTAGTGGAATCAGAAGCAGAAAAGATTCCAGTTTTATGTAAACCTACACCATGAAACTATAAAGGAATACACATTCCCAGAGCAATTAAAATACAGTAGAATATCTCTTGTTTTCAAAAATGGCAATATCAGTAATGTAATAAACTATAGACCTATTTCAGTATTATCCAAAGTATTCGAAACCTGTACCTATAACAAAGTGTTCTTTCAAGTGAAATCTCGAATTTTTACCAAACAGCATTGATTTTACCCTGGTAGATCGACCAGCACTAATTTGAATATATTTATTAAAGTCGTGTCAAATGCATTGGACAATTTTTCAAATGATCTAATAGTAGTCTTACGGCCATACCTGGTTAACAAAAGTTTGTTTGCAGAACACAAAGATTTTAAACCCATCATTTTAGAGCACCAAGCGGTACGCTTCAGGGAAGTAATCTGGTACCACTTCTATTCTCCCTATTTATAAATCAGGTACTAGAGTCTTATTCTTCCGGAAGTACTAGAGTCGTCCAAGTTATAATATGCCGACGACCTGAAAATATTCAAGGTCATTGATAATCCGAATGATTGCTATGTGCTCCGGCAAGATCTGTACAAACTAGAAGCATTATGCACTAAGAATAGACTCCAAATAAATATCATCTTAACTTTAGTCATAAAAAAAACTAAAAGTTTAGCTAAATACTCAATAAACAACTGTTAGCTTGAGAACATATTAAAACATAAAGGTCTAAGAATGTATTTTGATAACACTCTTTCCTTCACTGTCTATTGTAATCATATTATTTCTAATGTAATAAAATGCTTTTGGTTTTCTAATTAGAACTTGCTCAAGATTTAAAAACTCATTCTGCATCAATTTATTTTATAATGCTTTCGTCCGCTCTAATTTTGAGTACTGCGCAATAATATGGAATTAGTTTTATAAAATTCCTCACCTTTAGCCTCACCACAACACCTCACCTTTAGCCTATAGATTCAACTTTCAAATGTTAAAACTAGGCGACTATACTCTGCTATTTGTATGGATTATAAATTAGTTAACAATTTAATCGATTGTCCAGATATCCTGGAAATGTTACAATTTCACGTTCTCCAATACAATACAACACATTTTATGTCAGTCATGTAACTGTATTAATAATGATATTGATGTCTTTATCGTTAGTTATTCCACATTTAAGAATTATTTGAAGAGATGTAATTAATCTTCCGTTGCATGCCTTCTGCTGCTATAGGAATTAATACATATTTAGTGTGCTTATCTTAATCTGTTTTCGCACTCTTATTTTTTACTTTACTTTGTGTTTCTTTTAATTTGATGCTTTTAATTAATATATGCTGGCATGTATATTTTGACTATATTTTCCTCTTTTGGTTTCTAACTACTTGGCAATAAATGAAAGGCACTAATGTGTATATATAAAATGTTAATGTATAAAAAGGACGGAGTACAATTAGTTAGTCTTAAGTTTATGATAAAAAAAGAATATTTAAAAATGTACTAATCATAATAAATCTTTAAATATAAAATATAGCGTTATACTATTATTATAAGCATACGTGTAAATCTAAAAATTTGCGTCAAAATTACAGTGTTCTTGACAAATTCTACATCATTCTGTCTGTCATACCATTATATACTATATGTATTATATACCGATCTATACCGTTATACCAAAGTCATAAGCACCATTAATGAATGCAACATTAGTTAACGTGACTCAGATTAATAGTGCGAAAACAAAATATGGTGCAATAAGTAAAAATATAGACCAATATTGAAAGTACTCAACCTTTCCTGAACCTTTTCAAACCGACTTAATTTTACAGTCAAAACAGGAACTTCAGTATGAAAAGTTGTATTAAAAGAGAGTTCTGCTCTGAAAATCTCAAGTGCAAATTATATTAGAACTTCATTTTAGAAAAAATAGATCTAATAAATGTAATTTATTCAAATACAGGACTAAAGTACACACATTTGATAGTTATCAAAATAATTGTTCTAGTTATGCCTAAACTGAACAAGTGGTGTCCATTTTCGGTACTTTAAGCACTAAATAACCCTGTGCGTTTCACATCATTCCTTCTAAAAAAACCAATAACCAAATAATCAGTGAAAAATCTATTGTTAGTTTCGTTGATATGGTTAAAATCTAAACTTGAATGGAAGTAGACAACAAATAATTCAAAACAATATCTAACTTCTTTGTTGCGTGTCTGAAATCCATTGGTACTGCGTGTCTCTCAGCACCAATGGATTGTGATTAGTCAAGGGCGACACGCACCTAATCATGGAATATTTTGGTGCTTCAATAGTGGAGAATATTTTTAAGAGTGCATCAAACGTCCAACTTAAAACTGGGGCTTCATGCAATTTAAGAACATATTTAGTATAGGACGGGATTCCCATTATAAGTTTAAATATGATACAATAAAACCAGAGCTTCATACACGTGAGGAATTAATGGACAATCTAGACGGGCCCTGATTGAAATTTCCATTATAAGATTATTAAAATAGAACTCAAATGAAAACCGATTTTGGATTATAAAACTTATATGAAGATCATTAGCAATTACTTTGAAACAATTTTTAAACTGTGATTAATTTCGACCTAGTGATTAATAATAAAACGAAAACGAATTATTATTAATTCACAATTTAATCGGCCATAATTGATTATCGATTAGTATTATTTGTATATAATTATTATAGTTAACGCGGTTCTAAATGTAGCGCACCAAACCACTTCATAACATTGTAGAAAAGTTAGTTTCATCTCGAGAAATTATGATAAATACTGTTCCATGTGTAACATGACGTACTTATTTCTATTGCTTGCCAACATTTAAATCTACAGTTCGCTTTGTAAAATTAACATTAAGAGCATTGGTTAACAGATGAAAATGTTGTAGGGCTAAGAAAAATTGTAATATCAATTTTCCTTATATTTTATATTAGTTTCCACTGAATATTTGACTAGCGTTTCTGAGTCACGTTAAAGTTAGTGATTGCATTATATAGGTGGGTCTATGTGTTTTTAAAAAAATATGTAAACCTTAACTTCAATATAAATTAGATTACTACGTAATACTTTATTAAATTTAACCATGATATGCAATTATCAGGAAAATAATGTGCTTGAACTCTAAATTTTATTAAGTAGATAAGTTAGTAATTTCAAAAACTATACATTGACTGCATGAAACACACAATTAACTTAAAAATGCCCTCTTCTTTTAGTAGTATCATTGTCTGACTACTCTGCTTATTACTCCACGCTGGCTTGTTTAAACTAATTTGAAAATCCTCTATATAATGTAACACACAATTAGACATGAAATAATTGGTGCAAATTCAATAACTATAGTCATAGCGCTTTGTAGTCAAATTATTGCTATCTGCTTTTCAAATTTCTTACGTCACAAACAAAAAAGTCTTCACTAGTTTGTGGCGTATTTTGTGCCTGTGGAAAAAGACCACAGAATTGTTGTGGTCAACAAATGGAATACAAATATTTCTCCTGAAGTAATCTTCAACGGTGTCTGCTGGAGCTTTGGACCTTTGTGTTTGTTTAGCTGTAGTTTTAGGTTTTTTAATATCGATGCTGGAAGTATTGGCAACTTCACAATATTCTTTAAAAATTCGATCAAAAGAAGATTCCGATGATTCATGAATTTCTTAAAAAGTCGGGGCAATAACATTATCAAGAAAACTAAGGGCACTGAAAAGGTCACTGTCTGACTTTTGCATTATTTTGGACAATGATAAGGTATATACAAATATGGTTTGTAGACTCAATATGGATGTATGTACAACAGCGATGTACTAAAACCGAATTCACACAATGAAGTCATTAACAGTCTTGCGTCTCTATCATCGCAAGAAATAATTGTTTCAAAGCCATGAATAATAGCGTTGTATAATTCGACCATGGTCATAATTGCTTCATGGCGTTCTACCCATCTGGTTGGACACACAGTTCACAAATTCCTATTGCTTACTTTCTGGTGTATATTTTTTGATACTATCGATCAAAATGTGTTGTCTTTTCGGTGTATTAAAGAAATTTACACTTTTTCGGCAATATCACTACAATTTCTAATGTCAATTACTGCCACAGCTTTCCCAATAGCATGTGGATATATATAAGAAATATTTTTTGGACCCCATTCAATTTTCCACTTATTGATGCGGCGCCATCATAACTTTGCCCAAGTAAATAGGATAAGTCTATGCCCTAATTATTTAATGTTTCTAATATTTTATCAAATAACGATTTTCCTGTAGTGCTTGTTACAGGAACAAATTGTAAGAATTGTTCGCAAAGTTTAATCTTTTCACCTTCATTAATATACCTCACACACAATAGTCGAAATATCGCAACTTTCATCGGCAAGAATGGAGAAACATTTTGCCGAATTAATTTTCTCAATCAGATGCTTTAAAATTATTTCATTACATGCGTTTATAATTTGATTTTGTATCTTCCAACTTATGTAGGTCGCATTTTTAGCTGCATGTTTAAATAGTTCAGTGACATTTTTGTCACCTGCATTGATTCTCATCCTTAATAACGCTCGAAAATTGCCTTCATTTTTTGGTTCTTCTTCTAATAATAAGTTACCATAATCACGAGCGAGGGAGGGGCTCCATGGGTGCGCCACTAGTTTTAGATAAATGTATGAATTGAAAAATGTACGTACGGTAGTATTACTTTAATTTGCCAGCGTGGTGCAAGCCAGCGTGGTGCAGTAAGGAGAGTCGTTAGACAATGATGCGACTGAAAGGGGAGAGAACTAATGACGGCTACCACCTATGCCAGAAATAGTTCATCTACCCTGTCTGGCTTTTTTAAGCTAATTGGATGTTTCATGAAGTCCATATGTAGTCATGAAGTCCTTCGAAATGATTAATTTATTTAATTAATAGTTATTTGCGGCTTAAAGTAAGCATACGTACATTATTCAATTCTTACATTTAGCATGTATAAACTAATACTAGAGATGAATTAGGGGATTAATAAAAGAGACTTTGATTTGAAAGTTCTTTACATCTCGATTATGAAGATGGGTTAACAACTTATAATGGTTCATCTCAAAGATGTCATTTCGTCTAACTACCATCTACGTTCATTGAACTCTATACTTGGTACAGGTGCACATTATATAGAGAATTTTCAAACTAGCTTAAACAAGACAGCGTGGTACAGTAAGCAGAGTCAGACAATGATGCTGCTGAAAGCAGAGGGCACAGATGCCCTGCCTGGCTTCTAACTTGGGTGTTTCATACAATCAATATGTAGTTTTTTCGAAATGATTCAGTTAGCTAATTAATAATTAATAGCCATTTACGGCTTAAAGTAATACAATCATATGTACATAATTAGAAATTTTATGTTGAATCCTGTATCTAAAAATCAGCAAAATTTCTATCCATTTATGAATATAAAGATATATATTACTCAAATTAAAATGAACGTCAAATACAATTCTTTCTTGTTATTACATTAATTAATTATGAAAGCTCTTAACGTACAATTTAAAATATATTAAGGTCTTACTACTAAAAAATATTATAAATATAAAAATATAATAAAAATATGCAAAACGACAAAATACAGTAAGAGATTCATATAGTTGTCATACATATTTAGCGTAATGAGTACCTTTCACCTTCCTTTTCTGCTAAATCAAAAAAAAATGCTAATGGGCGAATGTTCTTGCTTAACTATGCTCCATGGCGCAAGAAACACAAAAAGTTATTTAAAATACAAGACAGTGGAAACAAGTATATGTTACAAAGCTGTATATCAAGATTCAATGAACTAAAGATAAAAATGAGATTCACCTAACAGATGTTGCATAAATTGTATTAACTACAACCATTTTAATTAATCATGATTTGTTATTGTTACTAAAATTTGCATTAACGTTGAATATTAGAGTATTGTAATATTTTGGGACGCTTTTAGGGCCGTAAAAGGAGCCACTTTTAAATTACTCATTCTAGATAAAAACTGGCTTACTTAGGCCGGCAAAATGATAAGAAATTCTCAATACGGTTAATTTCTAGGTCAACTTTAATATCAATTTCAGCCGACAAGTGAAATTATGTGGGCAATGAAAAGGGATTGTACCAGTAAAGATTAAATCAAATTTCTTAAGGTGCTATAACCCCCTTTTTTAAAAGTTAATGTATTGTTTTCAATATATAAAACTAAATTGGTTAGTCTAAAATCAATTAGATGCAAATATAATGAGTCATTGTAAATAAATATTAGAGATAATACAAATTTCAATAAAAAATTAATCAAATTAAAATTAAATACTAAATGAGTACATATGAATTAAAATAGACACAATGTTTAAACATATCGATAGCAATTGTTCTGTTCGACTAAAGACAAGTTCTAAGTAACAGAATTTCCCCGCATTAATGCAAATTTGATAAGATGTTTAAGCTAATCACTTCGTTATATAGAAATATAAAACAGGTATGTACGACAACTACCAACCCAGTTATAAGGATCATAATAATTTAAATGTATCTTATCAAAATTATTTTGTTTGCAAAGTATTAACGCAATGTGCGATACATAGTCATTTATAAATTTAAAATATTGCACAAAGGCATATTATGTTAGTATTTTACATTACTGATAATTAGTAATTTTTTAAAGCTTTGAATTTTTAGAAAATTTAAATATTTAAGCTAAGGAAACTCTTTGTTCATAGGCTTGTTCCTGCCAATCATTTTCATCTGGCAACGCAGTATGCCTAACCATACATAACTTTGGACCCCACTTTAAAATACTTATAATTACTCCCACCACCAAAACTAATGTTACGAATGACATAAGAGGAATGTATACATGAAACATTTTAACTTACAATTTAATACAACAAAAATTAAATGTCACTTTCTTTACTTTTTTGTCTTAACTCCAAGTATTGTGGAGGTCTTTGCGGTTCGTAGGTCTCGCGGGATTTCGGCTCGTAATGGAGCTCTTCGCTTAAATGAGGGAAGTCTGTTTCGCTCACAATGGTAGATTCACGTGATGGTACAACTACGACTTGTTGTGGCAAATAAGCTGGATCTATTTCAGTATAATCTAATGATGGTTGTTTGTGCGGTGTAGATGTCCAAAGTGATATTATCCACCGGTTACCTAAATAGTAAGTTTATTTCATCAAAATCCCATTAATAGATTCAAATACCTAAATTTAATAAATGTTATAATTACAATAATAATGCAAAACAATTAAAATAAATTTCATTCACCGTAAGTTTTCTTTACTTTTCTATATAATTAATTAATTCAAAAAGTATTTATAATAACGTTTTCATTATTAATACGAGGGAGGTTTGACATAAATCTAGCCTTCGATAATAAAGAAAGTAACGTCTGGTACCTATTTCATCACGAGGGCGGCATCTCATTTGAACACAAGGACGAAAATATTGTTGTATAACACAATGGTGAGAAGTAGGGGAGAATAATTACTCTGCTATTGTCCTGCTTAAAGCCATGAAACAATTGAATAAACTACAAGTTCAGCAAAATAGAACTATGATATGCATACTGCGTACAAATAGTTACACCATCATTGAAAATATGTTACGCAGCCTAAAATGGATAAATATTGAACAATAAACAAAGAAAAACGCCGTGGTTTTTATAAAGAAAATTAGAAGTGGCCAAACACCAAAGTATTTATCACAACTTATGACAGCGAATGGGGAAATTCATAATCATGACACGAGATCGAAAGAAAATGTACACATAGAATTTAATAAGAAACTTTGTTTATTAGAAGCTTGTGAGAGAATATAACAAAGTGCCAAAGAGTATAATCCAAGATAGAAATAATTTTAAGAAGAACTTAGTGAAGTTTTTGGTGCAATAAGTGTAAGTAACCAAAGTAGTATTAATTATGTATTATGACAAGTATAGTCAAAGGACTAAATAAAGTATTATTATATTATATTAAATGTTCGAATGATGGCGTTACGTGACAACGAACGCCAGATTGTTTTGACATCTATAATTCAACACATGATGTCTGTCAGCCGAATTAGTTCGTGGTCGTACGAGTGTTTTTATGTATAGCTCTAGGGTCCTCAAATATCGTCACTACGTCAGAAATCGTCAACAAAATCCATGATATGATTATGCCAAACCGTCGAATCAAAATCCGTGAGCTAGCAGAGCAAACATATCAACTGAGTGTGTACACGCCATCATACACAAAGATTTGGATATGAAAAAACTATCAGCGCGATAGGTGCCGCGTTCACTCACTAAAATATGAGGCAAAGGATTTATTTTCTTCGATGGGAAACGTGGGAGCATTACTACACGCCGGTCAAAGTAGAGGAGAAAAAGCGGCGAAAGCCCACCGAAGAAGGCAAAGATAACCCGGCCGGACGGTAAGGTGCTAGCGACTGTTTTTTGGGATGAGAAAGGCATTATTCCTATTGATTACTTGGCAAATTACTATCCAGCATTATTGGACCATTTCGACACCAAATTGAAGAAAAAGCGCCCTGGTTTGGCTCGCAAAAAAGTTCTCTTCCACCATGACAACGCACCCGCTCACAGAGCGGGCGTCGTGCAGGCAAAATTGAACCAATTAGGTTACGAATTGATCGACTACCCACCGTATTCACCAGATCTAACCCCATGCGACTTCTTCCTGTTCACAAACCTAAAGAAATGGCTTGGAGGACGTTGTTTTACAACAAATGATGAAGTGATGACCGAAACTTCCCACTATTTCGAAGAGCGCGAGCATAATTTCTTTTCTGAAGGGATGAAGAAGTTAGAAAGTCGTCTTGAAAAGTGTATTGCCTTAAAAGTTGAAAAATAAATGTTAAAAAACAAAAATCGTGTGTCAAACCACAGCATAGATTCCGTCAAACCACCTCGTAAACAAATTGAATTTAAAATTTATATAATCATAAAGGGCTTCACTACGTCGTATAAATACACGTCCAAAATTTAAAATCTAAGTTATTTGAAAGATTTTTTTGCCCGAGTATAATGATGTATCATTATCCCTTAAAAAGTTACAGCCCTTAAGTTACAGTGACGGGTCTAAAAGAGCCACTCATAAAGCGCTTGAAACTTATCAAACACTAAAGCCGCAATTTAGTTTGAATTTAAATCAATTGAAATTTATTTTGTGATCGCCAATTTGGTAAAATGGCGATCTATTCTTAAAATGTATAATGGTCACCATAAAATCAATTTCAATTAATTTGACAGTTACTGAAATTTATTAAACACAGCATGAAAAACATTATTTATTAAAGTTAATGTTATTTAATAAATCTTTATATATAAAAGCGGCTTTAGTAGACGACATAGTGTTAGTAGCGTTGTATGAGCCATTTCTCTTAGTAAGTTGGAGCACTTTGAAAACCTAACGTAAAGAGCCCCAAGTCCAAAATATGATAAACACTATTGTACTAAAGGGTTATCAAAAAAGATATGATTTGTAATTTTCGGCTTACGTCCATAAAACGTAAAAGTGTACATTAAAAGCCTAATAAATTAAAAATGTATTACTACATAAAAATGGCAATACCTGTATGTTTATCGTTCCAATATTCTGAATATCTGGAGCAGCAACTCAGCACAATATTCAATACAATAATGAAAGTGAAAATAATTGTACAAATGGATACAGTAACATAAAATGCCTTAAAGTCACCGTATTCGTGTTTCTTAAAATAAGGACTTTCTAGATAAGCCGTTCTTTCATTTGTATCTAAAACGGACATAATGCATGAAGACTCGAAAGAATTGAATCTTATTTGGCCTCACGAATTCTGTAATACAACACAATGAATTACAAATGTATTTAGTAAGTGGTTTGCATGGGGTGTGGTCAATAAGATAGTAAAAGTTTAAATTGATGGGTGTAAATTTATGATTAAACATGTATATATTTATAAAATAGACAGATACCTTAATATTGTATTCATATAATAATTAAACGAGAACTACCTACAAAATGCTATATTTTGTACTGACAGTACTGTTTACAAAACACAAACACTCATCCACACTAATCATCTTGTACCTTGGTTAATTACTGATGTCAACACCATAAACGTCATATATAATTCATTCACTTTCGTTTGCAGATTTTTGTGTAGACAAAATAATCAGACATATTAGAAGTATAATTCTATAAAGCAAGTAGGACTTATCAAGCAGCACGTGTATTTTATTTCTTCAACAACATTTTTAAACTTAAGATAGACAGATTATTTGAATCAAATAAACAATGAATAGACAATGGGTGAATACGAAACTAAAACAGTACACAGACGATGCAATTGTAAAACCATGGCCAACTAAATTAATATACGCTAATCGTTTTTAAATTATAAAAGAAAATTTTTAAATGGCTCCTGCAAATTAATTATCTTTCTTGTATTGCTTTTATATTTACAATGTATATTTATTAATTTACAAATCTTTTTTACAAATCAATATTACCAGCAAATTCTACAAAAAAGGGCCATTTTGTTCGAATTTCTTGGTTTAAAGGAATTTCAAACAAAGATTTGATCTTACTGTTGCACAAAAGATATTTTCTACTTAATATATAATAATCATGAAATTATTAATTTATTATTTGAGATAATCTTCGTTTCTTCTTTTCGTCAGTTTAACGTTGGTTACTTTCGTTTAAAACCCATCACCGATCCAAGGTTGAAGGAATATCGAGTAAATTAGAATACAGCGGATATCCGATTAATCCAGTACATTAATGAGAGACACATACCCTTTGACAAGAGTAAAAGAATTGATTTAATGTGAAACGGAGACTCAACATTAAGATGAAGTAAGGTAGAGCAAAACCAAAGAGCACTAATATTACAAGCATTCAAAGTAAATATAATTCAAGTCACCAAATTGTCTACAAAGCCAAAAGGGATCATATTTCGCTTCAATACGGATAAGATGAGCCGGGAAACAACCTTCGCCGAGTCTAAGACGATAAATATTTTTTCTAGATTATTGAACCACGGTTAAAGGTGAATGTAAGTGTATATATTAAAATAATTTCTACCAGTTCTACAATTTAGATCCCACTATAAAACAACTTCCAAAATGCGTACAAATCTTTCTTGAGAAGTGTATAAACCGAAAATAAATTATTAGCTTCTCTTGCTAAGACGTCCGCCGTCTCGAATATTAATTTAAATGGAATGACATTATGTAGTCATAGATGGCAGCAACGACAACGTTTGCCAAAACAGCTATATGTAAGTCAACTGAATCACATATTTCTAATTCATACCTCGCTTGATGTGTTGGTAAAATGGAGGCTCCGATTTGTTGGTTTGAAATTGTCATGCTATTATTATACAGGTTAGTTCATAATTTCAAATCTAGTCTTTGTATCTAACCGTGAATTTAGTCCACAAAAGATAGTGTTTTATACGACATTTAGTTAGTTAATGCATGGTGGGATTATCGTAATTAGCAAAACATCCAATCGGAAAATTCTGTTTGACCAATCCATCAACACACATTAATCGGGCATGAATATGCAACGGAGTCGGCCATAAGCAAAGCGTATATTAATTCAATTAGCCATGACGTTAAACGCGCAAAATGATCTACTCAATCTGCTCATATATTAATTGTCTACCGCGTAAATTCAAAGTGAGGTTAAATTATAAAATCGAATTTTATAATTAAAATTATGATAACGAAGAAATAAAGAAAAGGCACGAGGAAACGGAGAAACTTTATTTAGAGAAGCAACGTTTACAAATGCTGCAAGATTTTATCAAAACACAAAATCGATTGGGTTAATATAATTTATTAATTTCATACTAAAAGTATGTAATGTAAATATGTCAGAATATTAATATAAAACATATGTTATGTAATATAATTTGTTCATATGCTCTTACAACATTTTTTATTGGAAATTTAATATATATGCAGATAATTATCTTAATCCCATTAACAAAACTTTTAAATTGATAGAACAAGCAACATTCACAAAAATTTTAAAAAACAACCCGCTGAATCTAAAGATTAGAAAGCGGGATGGAATTCATTTCGGATCTCGAATTGCCGGCATTTTGGCGCGCATTCGTAATTCTCGCTTGTTATCTTATTCTGATTTTCGTCGTTTACAATAGGGGTTTTAGCTTCCCGGTCGCGGTGGCCGAACAATTCCCGGTAAAATGATGACGTATATATAATGACGTAATGGTCCACCAGTATTTGCAAAAATCTCGGTAGAATTGTTCTATTTTTATTGACGTAGTGCAGTGTGTACTGAAACCCTAACCTAGAAATGATTCGTTAAGTTTAATTTACTCCCAGTGTTTACATAACAGATTTAAGTACAAAATTTAAAATGTTATTGCTTGTTTTGTTGAAAACTCGCATGAGTGTGTAAAATTAACAATGGTGTTTTTCGTACATCAACGTAGATCAAACCTTTAAAACTTTTGAGGATGTAAACAGAGCTATGAAGCAATACGAAGGTAAAACATTTTCGAAGTATTGGAAATGAGACGCTAGGCTTACTACTTCGTCAAGAATTTAAAAAAACCATTAGACCAGAATTAAAATATTATGAAGTAAAATATTGCTGCATTTTCGGAGACCAGCAATTTCAAAAGGCGGGAAGCAATATAAAACATGTAAGAACTTTCAAAAAAGAACATCCTTGTCCTGCAGGGACTGCTTTCCGGGTTTCCCAACATGGCAAATTTCTAGAAGTTAAAGCTCTTCACAAAGAACACAATCATGAAACAAGCAAGGTGTTATTTGATTTTTTGCCGCATCAATGCAAGTTACCGCATAGTAGTAGGGAAAAAGCAAATGAATTATTATTGTTAGATGCAAATAAAAAAAGTTAAGCAAAGATTGGAGAAAGATACCGGTTTAAAACTAACTTTGAAAGATCTGTCCAACATTAAGCAAGGTGCAGTCAATAAAGCACCTCTAGATTTGGAGCAGTGTAAATATTTTAAGAAAATCATATGGCTGTGAAGTCAGTATTTTAAAAGATGAAACTAACAATTTTAGAGGTATGTTTATGCAACCAAAAAAATGAAAACTACTTTCGATGCTTTTCCAGTTTTTACTGGAAAACATATAAGTAATGCAAATACCGGTAGATTACTACGTCAAGAATTTATTCGGACACCGGTACCGGGAGGCTAGACACAGCGATTTATTAAAGTTCGTAGAGAAATAAAACAAAACTATTAGTTTGCAAATGACAACTGTCTATACCTAAAAGCGAACGTATCAGCAGAAGCGAGACCTGAAAACCAGTCGAATTGAAATTGTACAGAATTGAATTCAATTCGATTCAAAATGGTTGCAATTGTCATCGGAATTGATTTCGTTCACGCTTTCTAATATCATAATCATAAGGCAGATCTCATTAAAAATTAATGCTAAACAATTGAAAAAGTCTGAAGATTCTGTTTTTTTCAAACGGATTTTGGAGCAGCTATAAAACAAATAAAAAAATAAATTTTTTGTTTGCATCTGACCATAAATATTAAAAATGATATTTACCTCTTGCAATATCAACTTATCATTACACGAAATTTCCTCTCCACGTAAAACGATTTTCCTAATTTCACCTAATTACCTAGTTAGTCTGTTACCTATGTTCTTACATTTTTTCGAATATGTCAGATGTCAAGTATAGATTATATTTGTTTACATAAAAAAAGCAGCAAGTGTTGTTTTAAAACAAAGGTGTGAGATGCAGTAAGACAGAGCTTCATGCTCCGATAAACGAACACTGATCCATTTTCTTGAAATCCTCAACTACATATTTGAATTACTGTGACTTACATCAACAGGCCCAATCCTATCCAACATGAAGAAAATAACCTAACCAAAAAATGGATTTGCTACAATCTATTTTACGTTGCTGTGATGCTGAAAAATATACTGAGGTATTTAGAAATAATAATATTGATGTTTCTACATTAAAACTATTGGAAAGATCAGATTATAGAGTATTAGGTGTTGAGGATGAAGTGGCGGTTAAATTAATTTCCCATTGTTCAACATTACAAATACCATCCGAGTAAGTATTTTTTTATAGCTTTTCACAAGGGTAGCTATGTTTATTTGTCTCATTCTACTTACTCCGAGTAAAAAGCGTAAATCTGCCATTTATTTGTCTCAATTCATTACTTCTTTTGGCGTTTGTTTGTACTAGAGTTTATTCCTAGAACATGTTCTAAACTACTCTTACTTCCTCCCAGGGAATAAAATGACTGAACATAGGTTCAGTCTTTCAGACCCAATTCAGTACTTTTTGTTCTTAGAACTAATTTATTACGATTTGACATTTTAGAAAGCTACTTCCGCACGATGTAAATATGGAGTATACAAAATCTCTTTTACAGGAAATATCTAGAGTAATTCCATTGCATACAGCAAATTTATTTTGTGCAGCAAGTCGGAAAGATGTTGTTAATTGCAATCTAAGTTTAATAGGTCCTACACAATGCTTGATCGAGAGTATTGACAATTTACAAGAGGAAATTAACAGCATAAAAACAAAGGTACCAATAGTGAAGTACAATAATTAACTGATTTGCATTCTAGTTTCAGAATATTTTTAGGCTAAAATCAAAAGGAAGAGGACATTAAATAAGCGTACCAGAATATTATTGGTGATTTCAGCATTAATAATACCTATTACTGTTTACATACATCGAAAATTTATTAAATAAAATTTGTTTAAAGTATAAAAAGCTTTACTTTGGTTTATGTTTTATATAGCAATTTTTTTGTCAACACAATACATGAAGGTATTGATATCAAACTGTAGTCTTACTTACTTGCACGATTGTTTCACTGGAAACATACTCCCTCTCAAAGTGTTTTTTTTACGTATCCCAGAAACCAATTTATATGCGAAATCGCATTTATCATAGGTAATATAGTATCTAGCTCCCATGTAATAAAATGCAGCCTTTTCTTTTCGCCATCTAGCATTTTGACGGACAATTATAAAGATAATCCTCTGATAAATGGTACAATTTGTATTATTTTTAGAAATAGTAGCTTTATATATCGTAGCTTATTAAGTAGCTTTATATATAAAAATTAAATTCCCTATGTTTGTGTTCGCAACACTCGAATACTACTCGACCGATTGACTTTAAATTTTGACAGAACGTTACATTTACTCTAAATATGAAGAATATA
>WYDF02274092.1:0-31574 GCA_009867245.2 Adranes taylori | reverse complement strand
TTTATATATATATATATTTATTTATTGTTATATAAAATGGTTATGGATGTATAACGCAGCTTGTACCGCCCCCGCCGCGGTTCAGCTTCGCCCGTGACATACCTACAATCGCAGCTTTGGTTAGATTAGGCGGGACATGAAAATATATAATTATGATCCGGGTTGGGAAACTCTGCTCCAAAAATCTGAAAATTTACTATACCCTAATTTTCAACTGTCTGCTTCTGTTCTGAAGTTTGGGAAAGTTCAAAAGGACACATGCTGTGATTTTAACTCAATCAAAACCAGAGTGTTTAGACACAGCATCCAAAATTGTACAACTAGCCTATTCTAAACTGTACAACTGGTACGTCTATCATCATATGTGGTGTTTCATGGACAACGCAGCTTGATTGGTCTCGCTGGATTGCGTCTCTGGCTTCCTTGTTAGCGCTAGCCTGACGATCGATCCCTCTTCCTCTGAAGTTGGTCTCCTCGTTTTCGCATTAACGATATAGTTTGTCAAGGAGACGGTTTGAAATATTGATATGAGAGAAGAATTGACAATTAGATGATGTTAAAAGTACAAAAGATTCAGCTGAAAATTATAATCTATATAATATATGTATGTAATTGACCTGATGATAAAATTTTGTAGTGACTGCCTTGAATTTAATTTAAATTTAAATAAAATAAGCGACTAGTTGTGGGCGCTTACTTAGAACACAGTCAGATTCAAGAATGCGAAAGCTCGAATAAGCAAATGTGCTAGTTGAATGAAGTCCTAGTTGAAATGTGCGAATTTTCTCTCACAAACAACTAGTACAAGACCCAAAATGCGCCTGATTAACGCTGGTATGAGTGGGTCCTTCTTTGTGAAATTTGCTGACAGTAGCTGCTTCTGACAGGTCGCCTGGCAAAATTTTGGGAAGGTTTGTAATCCAGATCAATACAAAAATTTCTTTGTTCCGTTGGGTTTTTTAAAGAACAAAATTGCATTATTTTATTGATGAAAGCATAAGTGGTAGGTAGGAGCTTTACGCCCTCAAAATCTTAAGGAGCATCGCATTGTAACGCGTTCTAGTAAAATTCGTGGAAATAATTTCCAATTGGATTGATCAAAACACAAAAGGGTGAAAAACTTAACGACTTGTTTGAAAATGAATGGTGGAATAATCATTAAAAGTTTTTCAAATTAAAATGATAATAATATTAAAAATATCCTTCGGAAAAGCCAGATACGAAAATGAAGAAATATTCTCTATTTGTATAAGGCACATACATATTCATGGCAAAGGATGCCGACATGCCTTATAGTAGAGTTCGGCAAAACATCATATAGCGCGGCACTTTTGTCTTCTACGCGTTGTCACGATTAAGTGTTGGTTCCGTATAAAGCGGTTAACAGCCTATTTATTTTTAAGCGAATTAGTAAGTTTTTAGTTAGTAAATTGTATTTAAATTATTTGTTAATTAATTATTATTAAATTGATTTGTTTATCATATTTGAAGAATTGCATTAAATTTGATTAGTCAATTTATATCTAACTAGAGGATTATTTATATGTTTATTAATTTATTGAATTAATTTACATGGGGGTACATTGATTCGATATCAAACTGTGTACCACACTGAATTGAAATCGGTTAAATAAAGCATGAGATATTCGATTTAAACACACAGGCATAAAATCAGCAAATTTTTTCCCAGATTGTTGAATTTCATTCAGAAGCAGGTTGGACTTGACCATGCTCAGGAGCTGCTTAATGAAACCATCAACAATACAGAATTACTCAAAGAAATTATAACTGGTGACGAAGCATGGCTATATGACGTAGAAACATACCAACGCCCCAATCGTCCCAATAAAAGCTTTTTGAAGAGCTAAGACTGAAAAAGCTCGCAAAGTTCGCTTGAATGTAAATCATGTGTGCCATCAGTTCTTCCCACCAGGTCGTACAGTGAACAAAGAGTACTAACTACGAGTTTTAACGCCGTTTACGTAAAGCATACCGAAGAAATCGTCCGAATTTTTGACGAGTCAACTTCTAGCGATTTCACCACAATAATGCACCTGCACAATCTTCGTTAATTGTTCCCGATTTTTTTACAGAAAACAACATCGTTATGATTCAACTTCCAATTTCACACGATATGGCATTCTGCGACTTTCTGCTAATCCTGAAGATGAAAAGGATCATAAACAGACGAGGTGGTAATTAATAAAGCTAAATCGAATTTTGGTTATTTAATTCTTGAAAAATATTATTTTTGTAATTTTGCTGTAAGTCACGAACTTGATGTAAACTACAGATTATAGCATGATTAAATCACTTTACTTTAAAGATATATTTCCTGTCTATTTAAAATCTCGCCGTAAAAATTCTCCTAATACAAATTAATGAACTTCGTTGATATTTAAACAAAAATCGCCGTGTAGAGAAATTCTGAAACACTAAATTAATTGCGTTCTGCTGACATCGTGATTTATTGGAGACAGAAATTCTACAGTAAGAAATTGTGTGACCGCTTTATAAGACTTCCAAATAAAAATTTATGAATTATTGCGAGAGATCTGAATAATTTGTAGATTATGTTTTATGTCATTGCACGCCATAAACATTTACTTATCCATGAGGTTTTCATTTCGTTTTTGTTTCCGTCTGGTATCACTCATTTAAAGCGCATTCTAGTTGTTAAATTTTAGTTACATTTAAATAACCAATTTTCTTTTAATGAACTCTATATTTGTTTTTTAAAATCTTTTTGGTGTTATTTAAATTACATTTTTAAATATTAAAATATTTTGTTTTTAGAGAATTTGTAACGTCCCTTATATGCATCATATATGTATTATCTTCGCCGGAGACTCTTCTTTTACTTTAGCAACGTCGTTTTGGATATCTATACATCGCTGGACTGCTTGCCATTTTCCGTCATACCGTTGTGTTGCAGCTATCGTCTGGTTTGCTTCTCGATTGTTGTCGGTTTTCTCTTTGCCGTGTTCGTTATAATCTTAGCGGGGTGAAGATGCTTTCAAATTCGTGGTGGATTTTGTTTTTATAGATTTCTATGTACCCTTTGATTTCTAGGTTTCTGTTGGTACCTTTTAATATTGTTATTGTATTTTCTATAGTTGCATTTGGGTGCTTATTGATGTGTAGATGGTTTGCATTATGTGAATAGTATATGTCTGGGAGTTTAAATGCATATTGATGTTCTCTGTATCTCGTTTTGAAGTTCCTATTGGTTTTTCCTATATATGATTTTGTACATGTATTGTATGTTAGTTTATATCTGCCAATTTGTATTTATCCTTGTTGGTATTATTTTTGTCGAATTGCTCTTGTAGGTTATTTTATGTTTATCACTATTATGATGTTGATTCTACACCAACGATAATGGATTGGCTACAGGATCATCGCTATTAGGATAAAATGACCAGACGCTTTTGGCGAGACAGACCCGATATTTAACAATTTGTCCTGCGTCCTGCGGCGTTTCAAAGAAAGTCCCGATGCTTGAAAAGAATGCGCGCCGACATGGTTTTGGTATGCGTAGGTCATACGGGTGTAACTCTATGATACAGTAAAGTAGAAAATTGTAATTAGAGTGAAACTCCAGGAACAGATGGCAGCTTTTTACAATACATCAATTTTGAATAGTCGTATGATCGGATAAATCCAATTGAGGGGAGCCGGAAAATTCCCCGACAACAATTCACCGACAAAAAAATCCCCTACGGTAAAATTTCTCGATAAACAATTGATTGACGGAAAAATTCCCCGATAAAATTTCAAAATATCAACGGTAAAATTACCAACTTTTCTTCACACTTTTTCTCGGCTTAGGACGAGCAGGACAAACGCTCGATAGAGTCGTTCGTTTTTGATAGTCCTTCTACCATACTCTCGCAGCAATTCCACATATCATGGGGAAATCTAGGTGGGTGGCGAATTTGGCATGTTTGCCGCCGTCCAATCCAAGTGTCCTCTAAGTAGTCCACTATTGGCTGGGCATCCTCAAGTAGCATATTCTCCTAACAACGGATTTCAAACACATCGACTAATAATGCTGGCGGCACAACTGCTAACGCTGGCAGTAACTTCAGTTTCAATGCAAATTCCGCATTAGCTCCGTACCGACTCCTTAGACCTTCTGATTGAATTTTTCTAAGGATGCACTGCGCGAAATGGAAGAAACATCCACAATGCTTTGAAGCTGTAAATTTTTCGGCAAAAGCACTTATCATGCCAGTTTCGAAATCCGTGAGAATGGTAATTGGTGATACCCCAGGCATAAATTCTTTTAACTTTTGCAGCAAACGAATGTAGGTGTTTCTTGTTTCGTCTGGTAATAGCACCTACACTAATGAAATTGAAATATTTTTTTTCAACCCATTTTTTTAAATGTCACGTCCTCGTGTCAATATGCACTTTGAGCAAGAGGGTGGTTTGACATAAATCTAGTCTTCGATAAATGGCTTTACGTGACTACGAAAGCCATATTGGTTTTGACATCTGGCATCCAACACATGACGCCTGTCAAAATTTGAAGCAAAAAGAGCGATTAGTCTGGTTTCTACAGCTTTTGTGTTCGCAAGCAAGCAACTTTTGTGTTTTGTGAAAAATGGAAAAAGTCAAATATCGTTGTGATTAAATTCCTTGACAAGAAAGGGAAAAACCATGCAGAAATCAAAGCAGAACTGGATTTTGTTTACAGCGAGCCTGCATCATCGCTTGCGACAGTTACATTTTGGTAAGCTGAATTTGTTCGTAGTCATACGACTGTTTTTTATGCTGACTACCTAGAGCCCTCAAATATCGTCACTACACCAGAAATTGTCAACAAAATCCATGATATGATTATCGCAAAACATCGAAACAAAATTCGTGAGCTGGCGGAGGCTGCAAACATATCAAGTGAGTGCGTACACTTCATCATACACAAACATTTGGATATGGGAAAACTATTCGCGAGATGGGTGCCGCGTTTACTCACTATCGACAAAAACGCGATCCGCAAAACTTTTTTCGTCGATACGTCAATGTTGATGAAACATAGGGGTATTACTACACGCCGTAGAGAAGGGGCAGTCAAAGCAGTGGAAAAAAAGCGGCGAAGGTCAACCGAAGAAGGCAAAGACAATTTAATCAGCCGATGGCGACTGTTTTTTGGGATGCAGATGGCATTATTCTTATTGATTACATGGCAAAGGGTGAAACCATAACTATCGACTACTACGCAGCATTATTGGACTGTATCGATGCATAATTGAAGAAGAAACGTCCTGGTTAGGCTCGCAAAAGTTCTCTTACATCATGGCAACGCACACGTTCACAGAGCGGCCATCGTGCAGGCAAAATTTAACCACTTAGATTACGAATTGATCGCCCACCCACCATATTCACCAGATCGGCCCCACGCGACTTCTTCATGTTCTCAAACTTAAAATAAATGGCTCGGAGGACGGCGTTTTGCAACAAACGATGTAGTTATGACCGAAACTTCCCACTATTTTGAAGAGCTCGAGCAACACTACTTTTCGGAAGGATGAAGAAGATGGAAAGTCTTCTCGAAAAGTGTGTTGCCTTAAAAGGAGACTATGTTGAAAAATTAATGATAAAAACAAAACTTGTGCGGATTTTTACATAGGCTAGATTTCCGACAAACCAGCCCTCGTATATATATATAACATAGATATTCATAATAAAATGTATGATGGTATCTTTTATATTTTCTAAACGGGAAATAAGCTCACCATCGAAAAGAAACGAACCAGCTTTTAACGAAAGCATGCTGGACCGAAAAAGGTTGATTTATTGTTTTACTCCTGTTTCCTTTACGTCACAGCATAAAACTATCAAATGTTGTTCTCTTGTCTAGTACACTTGCTCGCTGTAAGCCTCCGTAGATAACACACAAAGTATAAGCGACAACCAACAACGTTCGTCCACATTTTCAATTTCTTGTCCAAAATATCGTATTACCATCCTTAGTGTCAACTTAAGACAGTCCTAGGAAAATTTATGTGTTCCTTTTCTTTATTATTTGCACTTGTCTAAACGGAATAATCAGTCAGCAATCTTTTAGAAAAATTCGCTATGTTCCGGTGATGTCGAAATCAATTAAAAGATATTTTAAAATATAGTTACTATACAGAGTGTTAGTATAGTAAAAAAAAAAACAAAATATCAGCAAAGAAAGTAGAGGTTAGTACAAGTAAGGTGCCGAAATATTACTCGGAGGCAAAAAAAAAAAACTGTGGTCAGCGCTTGCATAAAAAAAGCACAGCGAGTGGGCAAAATGGGTAGAAGAAAGCAACAAGAACGAACAGATTATGATGTGTAAAATGGTATATCGACTAAAAGAATGATTCGAAAAACAACACGTTAATATAAAGCCGGAAGTAATGGCTGAGCACTTAACTAATTATGGTTGGGAGGAACTATGAGTCTGGGCGAGCGCTTCCGAACGATTGTACCTGGAGCTTGCCTGTACGCCCTGGTATACATTAGGGTTTACTTCAGATACTGTTTGCGAAATTATATATGAACCTAAGGTACGTTATATGTAGCTAGTCGATAAAAAGGATTTCCATATGACACGCTATTAGTGCGCTTACATAAACCAAGAAATTGGGAGTGACATTCGTGATTAGATCATCTTCTCCGCGTAGGCTTTTTTAGATATTTCTATATTTTTTACGGATCGTATTAGAGTGCCAAAGAACTGGGAATTGTGTAATGTAGCAAGCAAACATGGCAACGTCTCAGAATTCCTTATGAGAATGTAATTAATTTACCCCTAGTTACTCGAGAAGTAACAACCACTTTCAAGGAAGCGAGCTAAACTCAAACGGGAGTCACAATTTAGTAGCGAGGAGTAGCAAAGAATTGTGATTTTCTGGTAGAGAAACGCCCCCTCTTCCGGAGTATGAGGCAGCATGAACCCCGCGATGCGATCTAGGGGCGGGCGGTGGTAGTTCCCCACATGGAACACACGTACGGAGCTCTAGTACTCGATTCCGTTCGTGAGCGTTACTGATGGGTGTGCGGTTCGTGAGCGTTATTGATGGGTGTGCGAAATTCTTCTCCCGTTATGTATATATCTACGATGAGTTGGACATTGCACGTGTTTAACGCAAGTACGCTAGACTTTGCTTACATAAACTTAATCAGCATGTAAATCGATTGGTGCCTTGAATTGTAGGATATATATGCAACGCGCTAACACAACTAATAACTAGCGGCCCGTATCCGCAACATGCGTACGACATGTATGGGCAAGATCTGAGGTAAGTGCTTAGCGGTATATTCTCAGGAGTATGACATAAATATAGCGATTGCCACCGACTATAGAAAGAGGTCCTGAGCTGTTAGCAATTTACAAATAGAGATGAAACAGATAAATACACATAGAAAAGAGTTCAATAATCGGTTGACGAAATAGAGACGTTCAAGTTAAACAAAAGAGAGCAAATAGTGATTGAGAAAGAGTGATTCGGAAAAAAATGGAAGCACTGTGATAACCACAATCCCTAAGAAAAATAAAAATGGATCTCTTCCAGACAATAGAAGTCATATAAGCCTGTTAAACGGACTGGCTAAAATATTGGAAAAAATAATTCAAGATCATCTAATGGAGTACGCATAAATGTTCCCAATCTCAGTTAGGCATCACAAGCCAACTTGCCGCTACTCAACAAGCGGCCTATATGGAAGTCTTAGTACATACAATGCTAGAAGAACACAAAGCACTATTAGCGGCACTACTAGATGTTCAAAAAGGCTACGATCGGGTCTGGAAAAAAGGCCTTCTCCACAAACTTTGGACAATGGAAATTCCAAAATGTCTTGTTAAAGTTTTTTGTCGTATAGAACTATCCAAGATGGGTGCAGAACTCTCAGAAGGTGGGTGCATTATCACCTGGTCATTTTAATCTGTACGTGGCTGACATACCAAAGTTCGGAAAAGAGCAAGGATACACACTACTCCAGTTTGCAGACAACACAGCTGTGGTATACTGCAAAAAAAACGTTGGAAGCTGGAGAAAACATAGACGTACTCACGAAGTACTTTACGAAATGGAAAATCCAAATAAACGCTAAAAACGAAATAATAAAATTCAGTACGAAAAAACCCATTAAGAATGGCAAGGAGAAATATTCAAATTCGAAACCAAGCGACGTTTGATAGTAAGTTGGATTTTATTCCACATATAAAAAAAGAGGAGTAGTGACCGGGAAATTAGCGCGCAGACTTTACCAAGTTCTTCGATACGACAGCAAAAACTCACAGGAGGTTACTTAATAACCTGTTGATACCCCAATTGATACATGGATACAAAACCTGTATCCAAGAGTCTGAGAAGCTCAAAGACAGGCTGGATGTGGGACAGAATAAGTAGCTACGTCGAATAGTAGACGCACTATTCTATGTTTCCAACAAAACTTTACGCAAAGATACCGATGCGGAAGACTTAGTGCTAAAAGCAACTGAAAGCCGCGAAAAAAGAATCGAAAGGTTGAAAAATCATGAAGACGAGAGAATCAGAGCCATAGCTATTGATCCGAAAGAAAAGGACAAAGGCAAAAACGACTCATACTTCTTCAATACTCTTCATTAGGCTATCAGACTTGGACGCACACCATGCATTATTGGATATGCCTAATGGAACATGGGCTTCTTAAATTATTGGTCGACGAGAAAATTGTCAGGTTTACCAATGTATTCAACAAGATTTATAATTATGGCAATATCCCGTTAGACTATCAAACTCCACGTTTATAGCATTCCCCAATAAAACAAATCCCAAGAAACGCAATGATTATCACATATGACTCAGACGACTCAGATAAACTCATTGACACAATGATAAACACTGGATTGGATAATAAAACTTTGGATTGCATTGGATAATAAGGACCTTCGCATCATTAGCAACCTTTGTTGGACTCAAACAGCTCAGATAAGACGTAAAAAAATCGGAAGCTACAGTAATCCATCATGGCGTGCGCCAGGGATGCATCTTCTCGCCACTCCTGCTTAATAATTACGCAGAGGAAATATTCACCCGGGCGCTGCAATCGATTTAGAAAGTGAACGGAGAAATAATCAATATAAGATTCGCCGACTATACGGTAATACTAGCTGAACGCGTCAGTGATCCACAAGAACTAATGAAGAGAGTGACCCAAAGCAATCAGGAGTCTGACATTGACATACACATTAAGAAAACAAACCACTGTGCAACAACATGGTTGTGAGCAAAACCACTGTGCAACGACATGATCAATTAATTATTAATCAAGGAAGCCCAGAAAAAGTCAAAACTTTTGCTTGCCTTATTGGAATCACGCATTAGAAGCAATGTGTAGAATTGAAAAAGTGAAAGCAGATTTTGTAAGAATCTCGAAACTATTAAAAAATTGAGATTTAAATATAAAGACTAGGATTAGATTTCTCTGCTATATAATTCTGGACGGTGACGGAACCTTGAAGCAAATAACTGGAGGCTTTCGAGATGTGGCTTTATAGGCGCCTACTAAGTATATTCTGAAATAAGCTTGTCACAAATGAAAGAGTACTAGAACAACTAGATAAACAAATATAAATTTTGAACACAGTACAGCAAAGAACACTCAAATATTTAGGGCATGTAATGAGGAACGACCAACGTTACATATTAGGACATGAGAAAAGTAGATGGAAGAAGATGCGCATTAGGAGGCGCATATCCTTGTTAAAGAATCTAAGGACATGGTGTTCAGCAAGGACTACGGGATTATTTAGAACAAGATCATGACAGCCAGAATGATCGCTGGCATCCGGTAACGGATAAGCACGCGAAGAAGAAGAACTTTAGTAATAAATATGTTTTTTTTTTCACCGGTCCAAATATTACATCAATTATTAAACTAAAAATGCGACGCAAGGGCATGCGGTATATTAGTGACTTTTTACCTTTCCATTTTTATCAAAAATCCTAGTTGTTGTTTCTCATAGATGATTATTACTGTTCTAACTTTTTGCTCTCACTGTAATTCCCGACTAAACACGATTATGATTCCTATTTCATCCCATCTTTGTTTATCATAAAATTCATACCCACAAGGCATTAAAAGCAAAAAGCACAAAACAACTTGCTTCTTTCTTCTTCATATTCTTTTTGTTCCATAAACGATAAATTTATTAATGCATATATTCGCGCGGCGGCGTTGGAGTTTAAGCCAGTCATAATTGAAGGTTCTGCCCATTCCGACTCTTTACATCTAAATCTTATATGTCCCAACAGTAAAAGTAATTGCTTATTTTGCTTTGTAAGAACACATACACTATAGATATCTTGATCCAATGCAAGCTATGGTAAATGCCTTATGGAATCTACTCTGATGGCTTTATTGATACAAGAGGTATGAGATAAAGTATTGTAATCTGGTTAGTGGGTTTATCTTTAACTTATTAAGTTGCAGTTTCAAACGAGCTTAGTCCGATCGCTTTAAGAGTAAAATATACCTATTAACTTAAACAGTGTTTTTAACATTTCATATACAGGTAACCCCCGATTATTGAAAAGGGATCGTCCAAAAAAAGATCACAATGAGCGTAATTTCGCAATCAATGGGAATGTAAGAAAGTCATTTTAGAGTCAAAAAAACACTGAAAAGAAACTGAAAAAATGTTTAATTTATTGCACAAATTTGTCGATCATCGTCAAGTAATCGGTCACAACCTCGCTTTAGAGCACTTACGCGCTCGTCATCTTCGTTGTTTTCTTCTAACAATTCCATGCATTAATTGTGAAGAGGAAGAGCTTTTTCGATAGTTAAGTTTCGCAACGAAACAGGTTCTAATCATTGTCTTGGGACAGATTATGGCAGTCCATTTTCTGCAACTCTTTATTGGTTAAATGCTTGTCGTGTGATTTAGTAAAGTTTGAACATCTTTGTTTGAACAAGTTCGATCAAATTTTGAATATTATTTTCATAATTTATGTCAATCTCTCTGTACAACTTCTTTCAAACACCCTTCATACACAACTTGGTAAATTCATTTCTGAAATCTTTCATAATATTAAATCGTTTCCACCAAATCCGCATGGCATCTTTATCCCCTATATTACATTCTTCAATGAATTAGCGCATCGTTTTCCATGACGAATAAATCTTGAATGTTGCTTCAACTGGAAAATCAGTGTATAGAGTTTCAAGTTTCAGATGATGTCCCGGTGCATTGTCCAGGTGCATTGTCTTCGAGTACCAAAAGTACTCGAAGTTCAACTCCAACGTCTTCGCAATATTTTTTAATTGCTGTGCAGAAACAAAAATTTAAACCAGTTCATAAATATATTGTGTCATCCAAGCCGTACGGTTATTTTGTCAATAAACTCGTAAATAGTTGTTTGAATAACCATTCATGGTACGAGGAATTTCTGAGAGATAAATCAACAATGGTTTCAATTTGAGTTCTCTGGATGCTTTTCCGACATAAAGAAGAGCCGATCATTGGCTGCTTTAAATCCAGAAACAGTCGTCTCGCTTATGGGATGAAATGTACGTGTTGGCATTCCTTTCCAACAGAATCCCGTATCGTCTACATTAAAAACTAAATTTAGTGGATAATTTTCCTTTTCCACAAATTCGATGGGCTATTTTCAGGTGCTTCTAAGTCGGCACTAGCTGACTCGCCAATCATTTTAAGCCTCTTCAAGTTTGATCCAAATCGATCAAACTAATTTATGCTTGCCTTAAAAATTTCATCTCTTCCATGCTGAGATTTTAAATGATCCCTTCGACACAGTAATTTATTTATTCTGATTTGGGTACTTTACCCAATTCAAAGTCCTTTACCCATTTACATAAATGCACGTTTCCGTTCATGATAATTTTGCTTTCATTTATTTTTTACTGAATGACTATTGTTATATGATCAATGGATGCGTCTATTTCTACTTTAGATTCAATTTCGTTTATACCTGCGTACTCTTTGGAGCAAATTTTGGCCAGTTTATTTTATATTTTCTCATTTAGTTGTTATTGTCCTTGTATTTGTAACTCTGTTACTACTGGGTAGTGGTCCGAGTTTAGACCTATTTCAATTTGGATTTTTTGAGTTATGAAAAATCAATTATTTCCCCTCTGCCGTTCGGCAGTAGTGACGTTGGTGTGTTAGTGCTGCAAATTTCAATGTCTGCGTATTTTTTAATATTTTTCTGTATTTCTTTGCTTGTTTTGTCTGAGGTGCGACAATTCCACATTACGTTTTCTGCATTCGAGTAGCCGCAAGCTGAAAAAACAATAATCAACAATAAAAGCAAACAAGAAAGGAAATAACAAAACGCAAGACATCCTCGCGACAAAAGCAAACTGGAAATGCTACAAAAACAAGTGCATGACATGCTAAAACAGAAAAATAGAATGGGAGAAGCAAATCCAAAAGGTATGTGACGACCAGGAAATCCAGTTTTGGAAATTTAAACGCAACGTCAAGAAAAAGAAAAACACTAATGCTCCAATTAAATCAGAAAATAAGTTCGTTTACGACGACAGAAACAAAGTAAATATTATAGCGCAGCATCTTGGAAACCAATTCAAAAACGACAAAGCCCCAAACAGTAACATAACAAAGCAACCAGAAAAAGAACAATTGAAAAAGAAACGGCGAAGAACATAAACAATGCACTGAATCCAAAGAAAACGCTAGGAGAAGACGGAATAATAAACACAGCAATTAAACTGCTGCCAGATGTAGTCATCAATGAAGACCTTGCATCCATTTACAATAAGGTGCTGAAGGTACGCCATAATCATAGCGACAAAAGCAATATTCATAGCAATACCAGAAAAGGACAAACTGTCGGCAGTAATCGGCACTACAGTAAGCAGCCAATTGACTGGCGGTGGTAAAAGCAGGAAAAAGGTCCCATAAAAAACGTCACGTTTATGCAGGGCTACTTCACATGGAAAAGGCGTACGATCGGGTCTGGCGAGAATGACTACTTCACAAGATTACAATAAACAACTTCCGTACAGGTATCGTCAAAATTACAGCTTCGTTCTTGCCAAAGAGATACTATAGGGTAAAAGTCGAAGGAGAAACTTCATAAGGACATGACGTAATAGAAAGTGTGCAGCAAGGTTCTCCCTACAAACCTATACTCTTTAACTTATTTGTGGCAGATATTCCAAAATTTGAACGAAAATCCAGTGATTGCTAGCATAAAATGTCATAGTGTAGCCCGGATGCAATTAGGGAGAAACAGATCAGCGATTTCTGTGATGAATGGAAGATCTCTCTAAATCATGGAAAAAAGAGAAATAATTCTTCACTTTAGCAACGAACGGCAATTCAAGAATAGTGTAAATTCCAAGAATCACAAGATCAAATCAAAGAAAACAGCTATATATTTAGGATGCACTCTCGATGCAAACTTAAGATTTGTATCCAATATAAATAGAAGAGCACACACTGCTAGCAAACAAAGAATACTGGATCATCAAAACTGACTGCGAGTGCAGGAGCGAAAATTCTAAATATGTTATTCCTGTCCCAACTGACGTGCTATATGGAAATATGGGCAAACACCCCGGAATAAGACGCAAAACAGGCTAGTAATAGCGAACAAGCTATTACGCAAATCAGTAGACGCGTCATGGTTCGTACGCAATGAAAACATTAGAAAAGATTTGAAGACACAAAATTTAATAAACATAACAAAAGAAAGAAGGAAAAATATGATACAAAGGATATGAAAGCGAAAGATGGAAACAAATAAAGCCAACAAATTTTAAGGAACAGAAATAAAGCAAAAACTTCTCTAGCTTCCCTCGAGTACTGATAAGTTCACCTTTCATAATTTTAACAAATATTGAAAAATGGTACAGAGAAAGGACTATAACAAAATCGCACTCGTCAGGGAACGCAATCAGCGGGGGTACATGTATCTATAAAATTATTTAAATGTGATATATATTTGCTTATTAGAGACATAAAATAAAGACATTTTTGTGACTAACCGATTTCCTGTCCCGTTGAACCACAAAAATCTTGCATAGAACTTACTTTTAGGATTATTTAACCATATATTATTCTTTGACACTATTCTGTGTATCAAAAATCAAAACAATGAAACAAAAAAGGCTCTTTTTAAACAAACACTATAAACTTTGCTATAGAAAAATTATCAACCGCAAATGACAGCGAATGGATTTATAAGTTACGGGTCAGATTACTCGAACTCCACAATACAATACAAACTATTGAATACTGTCTGATATATTTATATATATATAAAAAAAAAAACAGTTATAAAGAAAATATAACAAACTCTAAACGCACTTTGGCATTAATCGGTGGATTATGATGACAATCAAAAGTCGGGTTCATGTAAGTTACGAACTGTTAAGATCTGTATAAAATTTGCACCCTATTCTATACCCATATACAGTACAATTTTTTGATTTATAGCGTTATGGTTGACTTGCAGTGGAATTGTTTCGATTCATTTCGTAACATAACGTAGTTTTCGCGACAACAAAGTTTATTGCAACAGAATTTCAAATAATTTTGCGGTTAATTTCTTGGGGGATAGGTACTTCGCTACTAATTTGATGTACTCCTAAATAGAGCTGTTACTCCAAAATATTGTTTATTTTATTCAAAGCAGAATAAATGCGACGCGTTTCGATACTACAACTATGCCATCATCAGACTACAAACATCAAAACCATAAAAATCATCAAATCTTCTTAATAAAAAAAGAACCTCAATTTTGCTTCCTAATCCGATTTCATCTTATGATCCAAGATGTTATTCTATTACTTATTTTAACGAATTGAGCAATTTTATATCATATCTTTTTAAAAGGTTTGATATTAATATTGGTTACAAAACTTTTAATAAATTTAAATTATGTCCGCAAATACCTCAGAAATTTACTCACTGAATTCTTGTGAAATTTTTATATACATATGACCAACATAAGATTCGAAGTAAGGTTTAAGGAACATATGAATGCGATTAGATTATACGCCCCTGGTAAATCAAATTCTGCTTATATATTAAGTTCAATTCATTACTTATCTGTAAAGCATGACGTTAATATTTTACAATTTTGTCAAAATAAATATTTTATTTTGATTCTTGGACAAGTTAGTAAAGTTAATAATTTAAACTGAGGTAAACTTTTGAATAAACAAACGAATTTTCAGTATTCTCTTACTATAATGTTTTCTTACTCTAAAATATTTTTTACTCTAATGATGACAATGTACTAAATACTAAAGGTACGTATTACTGATTTATGGTTTTTAAATCACCAGTAAATTACTTTTAACTTCATGTTACTGATCAATTTTTATAGTATTACTTATCCATATTTATTTAAAACATATTTCCTCTTGTTTCCTTAATTCTATTTTTAATTTTCTGAAAACTTTTCAAAATATTCATCCTGACAATCTACGCACTTTTTCATGCGAATAAACCAGTTGTCATAACATTTACTCTACTCCGAAAATGGCACGCTCATCACGGCATTCTTAAACGCTTCAACTGCATCTTCACGAATTGAAAAACATTGATGATGCAATTGATTTATGGAAATGTATAAATAATGTATAAAAGTCGTTTGGATCAGGGCTGTATGGAGGATAGATAAGTAATTCCGCCTTTTGTGTGATTAAATATTCAATTATGCGTTGCAATGTGTGGGAGCTTGCATTGACTTGATGCAGAATGATGCAACGTCTTTCAATGGTTTTTCTCCTTTCAGAGAAAACTGAGCATTCACTCTTCGAAACGTTCCGACTTCGAGTAAATCTTGTTGGATTTGCTTCATCTTGACTCACCCAACCAGTGAATTGTTGTTTTGTTTCAGGTTCATGAGAACATATCCAACCTTCATCACCACCAACGATGTCGTAGACCGAATTTGACATATCTGAGTTGAATCGTCTAAGTGTTTCTTTGCACCATTTGACTCGAGCCTGTTTTTGACCTTGAGTTAAGTTATGTAGTATCCATCGAGAACATAGTTTTCTTACACCTAAGTGATCAGGAAAAGTTTGGTTAATCTGTTTCATATCAATGCCTAAACAAGACTGAATTTCGCTACATATCACATTACGATCTATCATTGTCATTTCTTTTACAGCATCAAAGTTTTCTGCTGATTTTGAAATTGTTGGTCGACTTTCATGAATTTCATCACAAAAATTGCTCAGACCAAAGTTATATTCTTGATAGCACCGAACATTTCTGCAATCGAAAATAAAACAGAATCATTGCTCGAACATGCTCACGATTTAAATGCATATTTTCCTTTCGATTATCGTTACTTTAAAATTAAATTATACTCTTCTTCCTCTTCTTCTTCTTCCTAAAATTTATTTAATGTCGGCTTATTTTCACCTTGCAGGCTTATCACCAACCAAATATAGTCAAGGGTTAGTCAAAATAATAAATACTCCATGACGGTCCGTGAAAAGCATAATATGGGGAACAAGTAGGAAAATAAGGAATTTGGGAACGAAACACATATGCACATATAAAATTTATGAATCTATGAATCCATTTAGAATCTAAATGGAAAGAGGCAACAATCTGCAACCCACGCAGGGAGGCCATAAGAAACTGAGTATTATTATAATTCAACCTACACTCAAAAAATACATGATTTGAACTTCCATATCTCCGCACGATCAATTCTCCGCAGACTAACTAACTCCTGTCCTGTGAAGATGAGCAGGTGCATGCCTTGTTCTAAGTCTATTAATAACAGACACTGTAAACCTACACGAAACATCTAACTCAAAAAACCACGGAGGATTTCTGATATGATAAATAGCATTAAGTCTTCTACCTTTAACAATCAAAGAATGGGACCAGAGCTCTTGCCAACGCTTTCTAATATCAGATTTGATCAATGGAAGAAAAGAAGTGTAACAAGGTTTCCAGCCAGCCTGAGATAGGGAATGTCCCAATGCTCAAAGTGGCCAGGAATCCAGCAAGTTATATAATACAATTTTCCCTCTGTGTTTGATAAATTTTATCTTTTATTTGAGTCTTTTATAAGAGTTTCCCTGACATCAAAACCGTGCGAACTCATATTCTGAATTACGAGACGAGAATCGGAGACAATCACTTCATTTCCGAAGTTATGAGTATTAATCAAATTAATCCCTTTCAAAATAGCCGGACCTTCCACAGAATAAATATCGAAATAAGAAAGATAGTTCAATTAACAGATTAAAACCCAACATTTCACAAAAAATGCCAATAGCAGACAAATCAGGACGATGAGTCGGAGAGCTGTCCGTATAAAATTCTACTTCGCCTTGAATTAATTTTTGAAAGTAATTTTTGAAAGTAATTTTTGAAATCAAGAAAAAATTGGACGTTAGTATGATGAATCGTACTATCAAACAAACAGGGAGGAAAATGATTTCCAACAAATATTTGGACGTCAAAAATAAGGTTCTAAGTTCTGTGGGGTGCACAGAGGCTTCCGCCAAAATCGCATGTATTGGACCTCATTAAGCCCAAGCATGTAAATCCATAATTTCTTTCCGATTATCGAACTGCTACTATATTAAACTTCTGTTACTTGTATTTATCACAACAAATGTCATGTGTCAAATATCAGATAAATACAGTGTTGCAATATCTCGAGATTAAAGCATCGACAATCGTACTGCTGAGTTAGTATATTATAATAGAGTTAGTATATTTGGAATTAGTTAAGTTGTACAAAAACAACAAACTTTTTTCTTCCAGGAAAAAAAATTAAATGAGAGCCTAATTTTTGAAATTTGATGTACCTATATCATTTTTGTGCAAAATATTTTATTTCAGAAGATGACTCCATGATTAACGTTACCATTTATTTTTTTCTTCAAAACGGGACATCTACCAATTTTTTGGTACTAGTATGTTCATTCAAGAACAACGTCCACTGTTTATTTGCTTATTTTATAGAACTCAACAGCTGTAGAGTTCATATATTCTTCGTCAACATCACTGCAGCCATTTTCTTGCAGATTTGCCAATAATATACGATTGGAGTGGAGAAGAAACAGTGTACTTCAAAAGAAACACTGTACTTTAAAACAGTGTATTTTGTTTCAAAGCAAAATTTGTTTTAATTAAATTCAATTTTCAACTCAGATTGACGGAATGTTGTTGACTGAGTGCGCAAGAAAAGGCCATAAATCAGAACTAGGGATTTCAAAAAAACATATCAATATATTTGGTATTTATCGATACTCAAACAGTAGTTTCAAAACTCTTTTAATTAGTCCAGCTAAGCGGAAGCGATAGTACATCTATTTGTACTATCGTCCAGCAATTTCTGATACTCCATGTCAGCTTCACTACAAAATTCTTTCAGAACTTCCACACGAACACTATAGTATAAAAATGTGAATATATTTTCACAATATGTTTGCGGGTAGACAACCTGGGGCAGTTTTAATCTCGATGTGAAATATGTGAGCTCCGCATCCGATTCATACCAATGTTCTTCCGAGAGTTAAATTTAGTTTTACATGCACATTGTTGTCGCTTTGTCTTTTTAATCCCATAACATAGCAGTTAGTATTATCGCCACAAAATGCCACGATTTTGAAGCCTGTCAATACTAGATAACTGACAATAATGTGAGATGTTTCCTCCGGTTGTCTTGAATTCCTAGAAACTCAACTTGTATGCCTTCGTATGGTAAAACCGAAGATGAACGTATGAAGAACATTAATGAAGAACATAGGGTGGTTAGTTGAGGCGGAGATAGAAGGACATGGGAGAAGTTGAGACGGAGGTGAACGAAGGAGTAGTGGAACAGTAGGGAGATACGAAAGAAACGCAGAATACAGGGATGAGAAAGAATAAAATAAGGTGAAGAGTGTTTAAGGGAGGTTGATTGGGAGAGATTGAAAGGAATGGATGTAGTGACAAAAATGATATGGAATTATTTGAGAGATAAAGAAAGGAGGAATGGAGGGGGTGAAAATTAGAAATGGCTAGAAGGAAGGTTATGTATGTTAAGGAAGAGGGAAAAGCTGTGGGAAGGGTAGCAAAAGAGAAATTGAGAAAACAAGAGAAGAAAGAAGAAAATGAGGTGTGTAGAAAGAAGAAAAGATGAAGAAATGGTAGCTATTAAAACCTTGAAGACTGAAGGCGAAATACGAAAGTATTTAAGAGACAGACAAGACAGCGTTACAAACGAAATAGAGGTATTTAAGAGACAGATATAGAGGTAAAAGCAACGATGTAAGTGCAAAAGCTTAGTATCCATATAACTGAAATTATAAATTCTAAACACAAGAATAAGAAATTTATAAACGATAAAAGTCAACCGTGAACATAGTGAGGCTTCTGTAGGCTTCAGACTAAATCGGTGAATCTAAAATATGCTTTCGATAGGAGAACTATATGTACACTTGCAGGAAACTTTCTATTTGTATTAGTAGCAATGCGTTTAATAAAACTTATCATTGATACATGAGCAAAGAGAAATATTAAAAATTTCTTTCATCTATGCGAAATATTCTTATAATACAGAGCTCGGGTATGGTGGTAAAGGTATTGGTACTCCAGATCAAGACGAAACAAAAGACAAAAAATTTTCTCCATACAAGAATCTGAGTACTTTGATATAAGAAGGGCTATGGAAATTACTCCAACTACCGAGTTCGAGGTGCTGCTAGATCCTCTCCTACTAAAATTAATCATACAAGGCAGAGGTGGAAGCCTTACTCCATTAGATGGCAATGAATATAGGCACAACGATTACAGGAAATGAAATATTAGATATGAAATAGTATATATCCAATTTACAATATACGCAGGAATTTCGATATTATCAGAGTCAGGTTTATGGAGGAAAACACCTCCCAACTGTCCAAAATTCTATTTTGCTCTGTTTCACATAGGAACCCAGAGGCTCAAAAATACTTGAGTTCAAATATAAGGGGAAATACTAAGGTGCAAAATGTTTTCGACAGTCAACTCTTTAGTGGTACAAAAGGATTTTCACCAGGAAATACTGAAACTTGCACAAGACACAGGCATACTGGACTGGTGCGACTAAACAATCAGAGAATTGACTAATTGAGGTGTTGTGAGAGCTGGAGTGATAATATCATAAACAACCCTCGGCAATAATAGGTAATAATAATAATAATAAGATATTTACTAGCATCTTATATGAAAGAGTATTACATGCCATACAACCCGGTTGGGGACGAATCTACGAACAACGTGGATATAAGAGAGGCTTGGCTGTTTGCAAAGAAAATTTTCTGATTGATCGTCGGGTCATGAAAGCTGACAAGAAAACCGATGTAACGAACCCAATCCGTTACCAAAGGGGAATTTTCCAAGGCGACTGCAACTGCCTCCAGTCAAGCCTTTGTTGTTTTGCTTTTCATGACTCCGTCTTCCGTAGCTGTACGTCGCTTGAAAGAATGTCCAAGAGAGTGTGGAATACGTGGTAGTCAGATACACAAAGTTTTACCTGGATAAACTAAAAGTCTACCTTCCCGACGAAAAGGAATTAACCAACTCTTTAAACCAGATACACTACAAGCATTGGTATGGCATAACGATCAGATAAGTGCGCAGTGGTCTATCTCAGAAAAGGTAAACCGGATGTAGAAAGGGTAGATATTCAGCTTCCTGACGAATCGATCGACCTTCTCACACCTTAAGGTTGATGAGAGATACCTGTATCGTGGTATGAAAGTCATATACATGATACAGCTAACATTAAAGATACTCTCAGCAGCAAGTACACAAACACCATAAATAACATTTGGAGCATCAAGTTAAGCAGAGCCAACAAAGTTGTCACCACAAATATGCATGCTGTTCCAATATTGTTATATAGTTATGGTATTATAAAATAGCGGCAAGAAATCCTTGACCGATCTACAAGGAAAGTAATGCATATCAATCACAGCATCCATCCTAGGTCTTTCATGCTCCGTATTTACCTTCCGCAAAAGCAAGATGGCCGAGGTTCTCTGAGTATTGATGGCAGTGTGGTAATAGGAATGGCTAACAGGATTATCAACAACCCAGATAACCATCTTATGAAGAGGGTTCACGAGCACGAATTAGCAACTGTGGGGTTATTTTTATATATAGTTGCATAAAAGGCGTCCAAATCCCTTGGACTATAGTTCTCAACAGATATACGGGCCCATGGTGGTGAAGCAATGAATATGATGGAGTTAGATATTGAGCTTACCAAAAAGGTAGTATCAAAATCAGAATTCGAAATATTCAAACAACTACATTGGGATAAATCTATGCATGGCCAATTTTATAACATCATTGCCGAGTGGGAGCTGCAACCACATTTAATATTCAGCTTTCTAAAATGTGCTAGCCTGCGATCTGAGACTGAGGGCTTTATTATTGCTTGCCAAGTTGGTGTCATAAATACATTTGTGCACCACAGGATATCTAGCCATTCCATCAAATTGTTAATCCTCATCATTAGAGTCATGGGAGGCGCAAGTTCCTCCCTAATAAACTACATTAACACCATACTGACTTGTGAAACCAAAGCTGAAGAATTAGCAACACGGACACAAAAAGTCATAATCCTGGGCACTTTGGAGTTTACTGTAGTCATACGACCCGATAATGACGTAACTATTACTCTATTTTTTATTCGTTAGTTTAGGGAGTCGTAACGTGATATCTGCCCAAAGAAGAATCTCATGTACGACGTCGTCTTTTTAAAAGTGTTGAAGTTGGAGTTGCACGCTACAAAGCAAAAAAAAAACAAAATAAGTCTCTTTAGTAAAGGATTTGAAATGTAAGGATAAAGTAAAATAAGTACAACTAATTTTAGTCAACCACATTTGTATGAAAATAAATAAAAAAATAACAAAACCATTATTTTTTCTTTAGAGTTGAGATATGATGCATGCATCTGTAGGAATTAGTCTTTGATTACGCATGATATAGACGTAAAATCTCATTGCTCGTAAACTGGATTCGATTATACATATGAGAATGTATATAACTCGTTGTTTTACAATGTAACTTGCAAAACGAGCCTTCGTCGACGCATAAGAAATAAGTCGCCATTTAATCATTTATCTCTTAATGATCAGGATTGCGAGACAAGCCCAACCTCTACACTTTCAATCCCGATAAGGAATTGTCAATATTTTTTCTTCATTTTCACGTTGCGATTTAAGCTTCCATGCAGTTTATGAAAACCAGTTGCTATATATCATATTTTTACTTATCCGATAAGTTTGTGTCTTAATTAATCCGACCATACATTTGCGAGCAGGAATTTGTTAAATATTCCTATTCTTTGTAATATTTACTTAATTGGTGAGATGTTTTAAGTGTTAACATATTTTTCATTAACAGATAATTACTTTAATTTTAATACCACTAGGTTTATTTATAAACACCTTTAGAACATAAAGAAAAATGTTTCACTAAATTTTTGTTCACACTAATTTAAGATCCATTTCATACTGTTCTGTGCCGTAGCGTAAAACTATCCAAAAGGAAATAAAGTCCTAATTAAGAAAAATTGTTGAAGAACTGGGGCCAATCAAGACTCAGAACAGAAAGTAACTGATAAAGTATAGATACAGTATTAAAACCAGGCACGCAAGCAGGGGAGACAATTAGGGTGCTTGCTTGTGATTTTGATGTCAACAAGTAATGGAAGTACGAAAATTACCGTATTTGTAAGACAAAGTAATTACCACCAAAACATCCTAAAAGAGCATCATAATTAAAGTGATCTACAAGAAAAATTCAATAGTTCTAAAAAGATTAAAATACACATCGGAAACAGCCATCCCATCTCGAGCGAAAAATGCCCACTATTAAGGCCACTTAGTGATAAAGACAGGAAGCACGAGGATGACAAAATCCTTTATTAGACAACTTCTTGCTTTAGGAGTTGGTTGCTCTTTAAATTTAATAGTACCATGTGAGATAGAAAATAAACATTGGAAACCAGTAAAGCACTTGTATTTATTTAAACTGATTTTTCTTAATTTAATTAAATCTATTGGAGAGATTTCTTTACAATGAGTAGCAAGTGATCAAATGGCAATCCGGAATGGAGTGCTTTAGAGTTGTGTCTTGTATCTTTTGATCCTTTATTCCAAAGCTTTGTTACAAGAAGCACTTAGGAGCGTGAGCAAGGCAATCAGGATGAGTGAATTTAGGTTCGCGAACGAGAGTGAGCATATTGCTATAACTTCTTACTTGGCTCGCTGCCGTACAGAATGCTTCAAATACTTGACAATTGTGGAGTACTCAAGTCTAGAAATCGCAAACATTGAAATGGTTTATCGCCCCTGTGCTTTTGCGTGCAGATTTTAAGTCACAAACAGAACATTTGAACCCTTTCTGACTAGTATGCATACGAGTGTGATTAATTACGCCTTCCTGCTTGCAGGCCTGTAGTCAGAATCAGAACACTGAACTGGGTTTTCATCCGAGTCCGTTCATATACGATAAGTGAAGTCAGTTTTCCGTGGAGATTTAAAATCACAAACGCAACATTTAAACAATTTTTCACCCGTATACATACGGATATGAAGTACTAATGTACTTCTGCTTCCAAATTTGTAGTTACAGTCAAAACACTAAAATGATTTCTCATTCGTGTGCTTTTGTATATGCTCCATACAGTTACTTTTCCGTGCACATTTAAAGTCACAAACAAAACATTTAAACAGTTTTTCACCCGTATAAGTACGGGTGTGAAGTACTAGTGTTCTCTTTCTTACAAACTTGTAGTCAGAATCAAAACACTGAAATGGTTTTCAAGCAGTATGCGTGCGTTCATTTACTGTTAAAAAATTTTTTTTGGCAAATTTGTAATCACAAATAGAACACTTTAATTTACCTGCAATATGTGTATTCCCCAAATTCTGTTTGATAGCCCTCTTGAAATTAAAATAAAAACACTGAAATTGTTTCTCAACGATCTATTGCATTCTTTTGTTCTCTCCAAAAGTATAAAAATTTAGAATACGCAATGATTGGATTGCTTATTCAAAATTTTTATACTTTTGAGGAGAAAAAAAGAATGTAATAGATTTCAGTGTTTGGAGTCTAATTAAAGTGTTCCGATTGTGATTACAAATGTGCATATAATAAATGTAACAACCAGCAATGACATTCTAATTTAAAGTATCATTATCGTAGAACTGAAGTTGAAGTTATATTGATTTATTTGAACCTTCTTCCCTGAATCATGACCAGTTGCTTTGGTTATGCTTCCGGTTTGCGGGTATTGCGGTTTTGAAATACAGTATGACTCGCATGTTATTGTGGTGAGCTCTTCACCAGGCATGGCTTTTCCAACTTCCTGGAAGTGTTGCTTTGGTTTTTTCTTACACTACCAATCTTGTTGAAACGATGTATGGTTCGGGAATCGTACTTTCTATTTACTTCCAAATGCTGGGGCTCTTTAACAGCCAGCAAAATAAAGTAGAATATTTGAAATCCTGTGTCAAAAAATTTGTTTGCAGCACAATAAACACAATTGCTTCCATACGTTTATTGCCAACTAAATGAACCAACTGTGTGTCAAACGTAAGCAAAATATATTAAATGGTTTGACAGCTATAGCGGTATAAAGCTGACACTTCATACCTGCACCATTAGATATTTTCGAGATGTATCTCTTGCGAAGTGCATGTGCATTGGGTACATCGGAAGAGTCATGAAACAAAAAATAGGAGATTCTCCGACTGATCATAGAAAGGAAAACGATCTGTGGATAACGCCAGAACGTATCATTAAACGATCTGCGAAAGTGATTAGGTGGAACTGATATTTTTTGAGAAGCAGTTTTTAGAAGTGTTATAACCAATTGGATCGCTAACTTTGAAAAAGAGACGATGCAATAAAAAAAAAGAAAAACAATTATCGTGGAATTTATATAAAATCTGAGATTAAATTTAACGCTTTACAGAATATTCAAAAGGCAAATGAAAAAATACAAAGGAGCTACTAAAGAACGCACAAGTAAGAGAAAATGTATCCTATGCCCGACAGACTACAGTAATAGGATCACAAGAAAAAGATCTAAAATCGTCACTTACAGAAATGTTGCTCCAGCCTTTATATAACAGAAATCCATCTGAAAAATTGAATTAGAAGTCATTTACCAGGATATAAAATATTTAGGAAAGATCGAACAGAAGGCCTAAAAAGTCGCAATCGCAGTCTCAGTCTCAAATCGCATATGTGTCAGTGAAGTGAATTATTATTTAAATAATGTGGAAGTTGTAGGAATCCAGACAACGTTTGGTAATGATTTATCTAGTTCTGTTAGTGCTTGTATAAAATATAAAGTTGTTCCGAGCGAAGAGGAAAAGAGCTTTTCAAATATGGAAAGAAAAACTCATAGGAGGAGATTTAACAACAAGCACATAAGCTGGAACAGCAGAATTAAAAATCAGGCAGGCATATCGCTGTACAAGGAAATACAGAAACAAACACATAAGTGTGCGGTCCGCTAATAGATACCTCAATTCCCAGCACAGGTAGGGGATATGTAATCGATATATTCATAAAACATAAAATCGAAACAAATTTTTTTCTGTGTTCTAACCATTATACTGTATTGGGAACACTGGAAGTAAAGCATCCTTTAGAACAACCATCCAGGCACAGTAAGATTAACTGGTCGAAATTCCATTACGACATGGGAGAATACCAAAAGATAAAAGAACCAAAATCTGCAGAAGAGATAGATAAGACCATACATCACGTCACGTCAACAATTGAGAAGTCAACAACAAAAACAATTGAGAAGTCTGAAATAACTTAAATCTTGATAGAAATTGGACTTAAACAGAAAGCAAAGAGAGCCGATAGCAGATAAAAACGAACTTAAACGGGAAATAGATAATCACAAGACATCCTCATGATAAAATAAATCTAAACAGGGCTCAGGGTAAAGTTGCAAAAATGCTAGCCCAAAATAAAAAGGAAACGTGTAACAACTGGGTTAAAGAAAATTGTGAGGACGAAAATATCAGTATGAGGAAAATGGTAAACAAGGTAAAAAGTCGAAAATAGGAAATGATGGTTCATTTCCTGTTAAAGTTGGGAACAAGCTGGTGTATATAGAAAAAACAAAGCAAATGTAATAGCCAACCACCTAGAACACCAATTTAGAAACAAGAAAGTTACGTCAAATAAAAAAGAACAAAAAGTCAAAAACTCAAAGAAAGAAATAGAAAGCCACAGGTTAGATTGTCCAATTCTTAATTACATCACAACAGAAGAAGTAAAGAAGATAATACATTAGTCCAGTAATAGAAATGTACCGGGCCCAGATAAAATTCCGAATATAGTGATGAAATTACTCTCCGGGCGAAGAAGCAGTGGAAAGTCTAACAGAATTATATAATGCGATGCTCATAAACTCTTACTTTCCCAGTGCGTGGAAAACATCGAAAATTATCACCATCTCGAAAACAGAAAAAGATCCAGCACTGCGGAAAAAGAATAGAGCTATCAGCCTATTAAATTCAATATGTAAGGCAGTAGAAAAATGATCAAAACCAGACTGCAGTATTACACGAAAGAAAAAGGCTTAATTGAGAGCAGTCAAATGGGATTTAGATTTAGATTCAAACTAGCTCAAGAAGCAGCACACTTAGAAGCAATCTTCAACAATGCCAAGAGCAAACGTAAGATCACATACGTTGCCTTCTTAGACATTGAAAAGACCTACCATAAGGTATGTTGGATTATTACATAAACTACGGAAGTTCAAAGCTTTCTGAAGAACAGGAAATATCAAGTTAGAGTAGGAAAAGAGCTGTCGAACATAAAAAATATGGACGAAGGTCTAGCCTAGAGATTGCCACTTTCACCTATACTACTCAATTTATATGTGTCTCACACTTCAAAACTATCAAAAATTTCAGGATGTAATCTGCTACAATTTGCAGATGACACTGCTGTAATTTGCACTAAAAGTCACCGGGCAGCAGTTTGAACACACTCGAAAAGTGCTTAAAGATTTTAGGAGACTACCTCGCAAGCTGGAAAATTAAAATCAACACCAAGGAAACGGAATACATTACGAGGCTAACAACGTAAGATCGACTACTATAAACTTTAATGGGAAGAACATAAAAATAAAAAAAATAACACATTTAGACCTCATCAAATTAGACCTCAAATTTGACAATATGCTGTACTTCCATAAACACGTAAAGAGTAGAGAGCAGGTAGTTTTAACGATGACTTAAAAACTATACTAGGTATTAGGCAAGGCAAGAAAATAACTGGCAGAGCTAGAAAGTTAATCCTAAAGATGGTACTAGTTCCGCAGGTTATGTTTGGAAACGAAGTTTAAATCGAAGGATCGGAAAGAAGCAAAGAAAAAATAGATGTTGCCCACAACGAGCAATTAAGGAAAATAATAGATTGTCATTTTTACGTCAGAAACGCAGACTTAAGAAAATATCTGGGGGTGCAAGATTTAGTGCTACAAGCCACAGAAAATACGGACAGAGTGGCGATGAGGCTCTACGACCACAAAGATCCAAAATTCCTGAAATTAGCAGAAATGATGGAAGAAATGTAGAAATGAAGACGAACAATAAACTAAATCATAAGTTAGTTTAGAATTTTTAAAACCACCATTTCCTACAATTGTGGGTGAAAGAAGCTCGCTTTAAATGTTTTTAAAGCTATTTAAAAACAATTAGGGCAAATATGAAGATCACAAAAAATAACGAATCACAATTAATTATATAAATCATTTAAAACATTTTCAATTTCCAAAAAGAAAATAGCTGCTCTATTCCAATGAAACAAGAAATTAATAAAATATACAACACATATGGACATAACCCCATTATAAAGACATTTATTCGAAAGGGTTAATAAGCTTGTAAGTTGTTAAATGTATTTGTAGAAGCGGTAAAAGTCTGCCGCAGAGAAAAAGAGTAAAAAGTACCCACCATAAGCATTTCGTAATCTGTAGCTCGCGAAAAAGATATTTATGGCCCGAAGGGTCACAAGCCATTGCTTTCGGCCGTATTATTACCCCCTCAACATGGTTTATAAAACGATTCATATATGCGCTGTGTGCCAATGGTCTAGGGTTTCCAATTTGTGTTAAGTCTATAAAATTCTGTATTAAAGTTTGGTTTTTTTTTACTCGTGGTTATTTACTTATGGTACTTTTTACTTATGGTCGGTTATTTATCTTAGAATGTTACAAAATAAGGCGTTAAAATATATTGCAGTAGATAGCTGATGAGGTTGTGAAAGTCCGAAAGCAGTCCGAAAGCAGTGCGAAAGCAGTCACATGTCATATTGTTGCCAGCCATACAACAAGAACGTTATATCAAAGTATAACAAGAAGTTTGCAAATGTGAACAAAAATTCCAAACAAAGAAATATTAATAATATGACTTAGTGTGTGTGACAGAATTATTAAACAATTAACGAACACTAACAATTTGTAATATTTGTTACTATTAGTGCATTAATATTATATTGAATTTTATTTGGTGTATCTTTCAAATTAAATGACAAGCTATCAACGGCGGAACATTTGAAATTTTAAATGGGACGAGCTTATGGATTTAGCGAAATCCTTGAAGAACTTCCTATTCTATGATATTTCATCTTGCACAAAAATGATTGTTAAAATACTGATCCCTTTTTAATGAATTTTTAAAAACAATGATCATCCCGGATTCTTGGTATGTGTTTAGAATCTTGAAAATGATCCTAACATTTATACTAGATACAGATCTATTACCCTATCTTCATGTATGAGAAAAACTTTCGAACATCTTTTTAAGATCAGGTTCTATTGGTGGATATAAGCCAACAATGTACTTTTGCCATGTCAGTTTGGTTTTAGAAGAGGGTTTCAGACCTCCGATTATATTCGTTATTTGTATAGTTGTGTTTCGTTAATAAAGTGTAGTGTCTCCATCTTATCCTGGACTTAAATAATGCCTATGCTTGAGTAATATCTAATATTTTATGTCTTATTTTGGACAATTAAATAAGACATAAAATATTTAAAAATTAATTAAATGTTAGCATGTCATTAAATGAAAATTAGTTACATTGAAATAAATTATTTACTCAGAATAAAATCACAGAACTCTAAGTATTTAAGTTCCTTAATCAAGATAATAAAAATAATTATCTACTTACATCTGTACATCTGCCATAATTTTCACAATAATAAACGAAAATAATAATGTAAAAATACGGTTAATTAGAAGTAAACTTTAAGACTGAACTAATCAGAATTTAAGGAAATTCTGAATCCCTCATCTATTGAGTTTTGGCTTTTATAATTTCAGGTTGACCGGCACACCATCTGTTGTGCTAAGTTTAGACAGAAATTAGTTGCATCCTTCTTCTGCTCATTGGAAACCATATTACCTAAATTATTTACCCCTCGCATATGAAGTAACACTTGCACGATGAAATCTTCATGCGCGTGTACTTTTTCAGATAGAATGAATCTCTATTTTATTCGGAAATTTAACTTAACATTTTATAATTAAATAAAATTGCAATGATTGATTGCTAGATTATTTTATGGAAATTACTAATTTTAATGATTTGTCATGATCTTGAACATCCTTTCATTATTTAAAATCTATACAATAGAATCCCGAGAATTGAATATGTCTAATATCTTTTGTCGTTACAATATACTCGTATACAAAAACTAATGAAGTATTTTATATAATAGTTTTTGGTCTTTCAGAAAAAAAGCGTTTGCAAATTAATATAACATTCTTAGTTTGCTAAAGAATTTGATAGTTGGCAACCCTGAAAAACTTCATCTGCTGTCTAAACTGTCTACTAGATGGAAAATATATACACCTGTTGGAGTCTCTGATTCTCACGAGATATCCGCCTATATCCTTAGGGAACTAGAAAAGATCTATGCCTTTTCTCTACTGAAATTGGAATGAGAACGAATTTTCGTTAGCACATATGGACTTTCATAAAATCTAATTGAGTACTTCATAAATATCTATTTAAAGATAATACTAACAAATTTTATTTATTGTTACATTTAAAGAAAATTAATAATCTGTACGCAAAAATGATAAAAGTGATAAAAGGACTCACCTACTTGATTAAGTATGTGTCGATCACTCCATTAATCTGTAAATAGAAAATATAAGGTCATCAAAAAGTGAGTTTTTGGAATTCTTTTTTGTATTTTTTTGACTTTCCTACTTTTTGTGGTCTAAGATAGAGGGATTGGTTCTAAGATAGCTTGAAGGTTCTAAGAGGATATCTGCATAGATCTCATAAAAGGGGTTTTGTATATGATATTGAATTTGTATATTACTTACGTGTCTCGTATATGATAGGCCAGTTACTGGTAGGAGGAATAAATTATAAATGGGATGAAAGAAGAAAAACGAGGAATGGAAGAAGATATAGAAATATGCTGTAAAGTGAAGATACAAGATGCATATAGGATGGCACAACAGAAAGTAGGTAGGAGATGTAGGCCCATACTAGTTAAGTTGGCATCATGGAGTGAGCAAAAGGAAATAATGGGGAGAAAGAGTAAGAGTAAGTTGAAGGGCACGGGAATATACATAAATTATGAAATGACGATGATGGAGAGAGATATACAAAAGAAACTTAAGGAGGCGGTGAAAGAAATAAAAAGGGAAATGAAAGAATAAGGATGGATGGAGGAAAGCAGTAAAATAGAAAAGTATGGGCGAGACAAAAGGGAGAAGAAGGAAGGAAGTATAAAGATATTAATAAGGAAATGAGGGGAGGAGAAAAACGGGTGAGAATGAAGGTATATAAGTTAAAAATTGGGAAGAAAACGAAATTGAATGTGCAAAAAAGATAAATTAAGAAGAAGGAGATGATGGAGGAGGTGAAGAAAGGATAATCATTGGTAAATTAATAAAATTATTATTTTGGCATGTAGCGCCATTGGGAAATAAGATTCGTATTTCCCATTGGGATAATAAGAATTTGTAAAATACGTAGAACAGTTTGACTGATTGGATTGGTAGAAACGTGGATAGAAGTTGATAGATGGGAACAAACAAAGAGACTGCTGATGGGTATAAATGGAGCATGAAATAGACAAAAAGGATATTTGTGAAAGGAAAAGCAAGTAGATTTATCACCATGGGGGTGAGAAAGGAGATAGCGAAAAGTGAAATAAATGGATGCTACAATGAAGGAATAATGGGGAAGATATTAGAAATAGGAGAAAAAAATTATGGTGATGACGGTATATGTGAATGAAGAATGGGAGGAAATGCGAAAAAGAATGAATGAGGTGATTGGAAAAGAAAGAGAAAATAACTATATGATAGTAATAATTTGGGACTCGAACGTAATTTGGGAAATGAAGGCCAAAAGTTAGAGTTTCCAACTATCAAAATATAAATTCCTTTATTATTACTAACTGGGAGATGTAATAGTGTGTATTACAAACCAAACAAAAGAGTTCAACATATAATTGTAAGATATACAGGGGTAAAAAAATTGCAGATCTCTATTATTATTATAAGTACCCCAGCCAATTCATATCAATGGCTAAACA